>DF240744.1:3157-72345 GCA_000507305.1 Breviolum minutum Mf 1.05b.01
GTTGTTGTTTGTTGTTGTTGTTGGTGTTGTTGTTGTTGTTGTTGTTGTTGTTGTTGTTTGTTGTTGTTGTTGTTGTTGTTGTTGTTGTTGTTGTTGTTGTTGTTGTTGTTGTTGTTGTTGTTGTTGTTGTTGTTGTTGTTGTTGTTGTTGTTGTTGATAATGATGTTGTTGTTGATAATGATGTTGTCGTTGCCGTTGTTGTGATTTTGGTTGAGGTGGCCGTATGAAACCAAATATTTGGTTTTGGAAACATGACAGTAAGACGAGGGTGGTTGTGAGAAGAATTAGCTTTAAAGATAACCCAATTGAACGGAGGTTGAAATGGAGCGTGACACTTTTCCACGGTTGCAGCAACGCCTCGCTAGAACTTGCATTTGTTGGACCCAAAATTGTTAAAAAAAAGTAAATTTCGTTTAAAAATCGATTGGTAGAGGAGTTGTCAACAGTTCTTCGAGTCTTGTTTTGATCCTATCGTGAAGGTGTCGAAGGATAAGCGGACAAAAAACATGTAAAAACACAGCGACACTATCGCGACAATGGTTGAGTGTGTTTGTTTCATGGTACTAATAATGAAACAGTGGGACACTGTTTTTCTCACAGTTTGGCTTTGCAAGAAGACGATCACATGAAAAGACCACAATGGGTGTATACAAAGTCACCATGAAGACAGCGATGACAGCGGTTTGGTCGCAATTGTGTGTGGAAACAAATTGTGATTATCAGATTGATTCTCTGGCTCAAACATTAAAGATTCTTGCGGCAAGAGTTCTTAATTTCACCAAACGCAAAAATACTAACTGTTGCTACTAGAAGTTCTGAGCTGCTGACCTGTGAAATTCTTATTCTGGCCGTTGAATGAACTTAGTTTTTTTTTTTTTTCGCAGGGTGTTTCTGGTTCGCGCTGGTGAAATTTGGTTGTTTTGCTGTTGAGTTTTGCTACGCCTGCCTATAGATTGGCAACTTAATCCTTAACGAATCAATGGTAGCTTGTGAAGCAGAGTCCGAGGCTGGTGGGTGTGTCCGTTTTTGAAGGCCTTTGTTTTCCTTTGTCTCCTTTCATTTGTCTCCCAACGATGGCTGTGTCTGCTTCCGTGGGCCTTTGTCTCCTTTCGTCTCCTTTGGGTTCCCCTCATTTGTCTCTTAGCATAGCTGCGTTGCTTTTTGTTTCGTTTGTCTGCGGGTTTGGTGGCGGAGGTGGTGGTGTGCGGGCCTTGGTCGTCTTTGTTTACCGGTGTTGGTGTCCATCTTTCTTTGACATTTGCCGTCCATTTGTCCCTAGTTATCTACTTCTATACTGGTCCCTCCCAACGGATTTTTATTATTATTTGCGTTTTAATGGGTTTTGCGGCCCACTCGAAGTAATTACCAATTTTAATGTCTTTTACAGTGTGTGTTTTCAACCGTTTATCCAAAGTTGCGTAGCTCACAACAAGACAGTTCCTTGAATTTAAATGCAACAGAATACTCATTCAGTGTAATGCATGAAAAAGGCCAGAACAACAGTGAAAACAACACACGTAAAAAACCAGGGACAATTCTATGTGCAGTTCTAGTCCTCAAGTGCAATGTCAGTGAATCCATGAAAGGACAGAATACGGAAGTCAAAGGTCGAGCAAATGGTTGACTTAGATAATTCGATTTCCATTTTACAATAGACTACTCAACAAGAAAAATCACCTTTCATTCGTAGTGTAAGCATTTCATTTTTTGATATAAACGTAACATGCAACAACATATCTCTCTAGCGCACATAGTCGTTCCAAAATCCTTCGTGTTGGCCAGATTTGTTTGGTTCCTTCATGAATGAACAATAGTGACCCACCAAAAAGTTGTCTGAAAGACACAGATTGGAGGGAAACCAAAGAGCTTGAATTACAGCTCTGAAGGGTGACGTAAGGTCTAGTTGTCTGCTGTCTGATAGCAGTGTGACCCAGCAAAGCCATTCCAGCATTTGAAATTTTGTGTCTGATATGAGGACTATCAGCCATCTTTTTTTGAAGCATGTATTTGGATCGGAAGGTCTCGTTTGGCCACTTGAAAGACAAATTGATCTGCATCTTCCTTTTTTTATTTGAAATCGGAAGGCACTTCTCTTTCGTTGAATTCTGTTGTTTGCGGGGCTGTTTGACTGCTCAAGATCAAGATTTTGCGGAGCAGCCAATCAAAAGGTATAATGGAGAAACAGACAAATACCAAAGCGGCAACATCAACAAAGTGAACTGGAAATGCATATCTAAATTGCAACCTGTTTTTTTCGTGTTTCTACAGACCTCCAGAAGACCGCTGTCATCAAAATGGCAGCAATGGAGGTGGATTATGGGCCTTCTGGGTCATGGAAAGATGTTGTGATTTAATGATTTCTTTGGAATCGGTGAACTCAAGAAGCGAAACTTTTTTTTTGAGTTTGGGCAATTTGTTTCATTTATTTGTGTCAATAAATCACTGTCTCTCTCTCTCTCTCTATGGAGTATATGTATATATTGATATACAGTATACATACATACAGTATACATACATACAGATAGATACATACAGATAGATACATACAGATAGATACATACAGATAGATACATAGATACATAGATAGATAGATAGATAGATAGATAGATAGATAGATGGATGGATAGATAGATAGATAGATAGATAGGTAAATAGATAGGCATATGCCGCATATCTAGTGTTTTGTAATGTGTCCATCTGGAAATTGATACAAACATGTATATTTGCAAGACTTGGTTCTATTGTGGTTTCTCCTTATCTAGATCGAATGATTTGGTGAGTCTGCTGTGTTTGAATGACGCTGTCAGGGAGACATGGTGAATCGTTTGCAGCTACTGGAGGCGGACAACTGGAGATTGGGGATTGTTGCAAGCAGACTTGTGGAGCTTGAAAGCTTACTCTAGTTACTCTCCAGCTTGCTTGTTGTTTTTGGAACGGACAGATTTCAGCTGCAAGTGATAGTGGTTATTGCTGGTGCTGCTGCTGGTGCTGCTGCTGCTGCTGCTGATGATGATGATGATGATGATGATGATGATGATGATGATGATGATGATGAGGATGAGGACGAGGGGGAGGATGAGGGAGGTGAGGGTGTGGGTGAGGGTGTGGGTGAGGGTGAGGATCAGGATGTGGATGTCGATGTGGATGTCTGCGAGATTGTTTAGAATCTGTCCGAAGTTTCACTCTCTTTTCCAAACTGCGTATTTACACTGTACCCAATGACAGCGTCGCAAAATTCAAAGACAGTTCCAGCATGGCCTTCGTCAGGTGCAAGTTGGAGATCTTCAACGACGTTTGGACTCGGTTGGCCGAATCAGTTGGGTGGATTGGAAGCGTTGTACTTTTTTGAAAGACATATTTTGGCTGGATGGTGTTGTGATATACCCATATACCCATTCCTGCTCAATCTGATTCAATCTGCATCTCATCTAAGAATTGCAAGATTGATTGTCCTTCGGTGTTCGGTCGTATAGCATGTGATGTTCACTTTCTTGGTCTTTTGTATTTCAATCTTCACAAGCGAGCCCTTGACATCGCTGCCAGGTGTCTCGAGAAAAGACTCTAGAGGCTTTGGTGCGAGAGCTTGATGCAAGAAACAACCTGAACTAATGGTTTCACAAATTTACTTCTTGTTCTTTACATGAAATATAGGCCGTTCACTACTAGCATATGGATGATCTTTTCACCTTCAGACGGACATGCGATCATGCGATTGGGTGGCGTGGGTACAGTATTGGTGGTCCTTTGAATTTGAGGCGTTCATTGTGCAAGTTGTTGTATAATATTGTATTATAGTCATTCAACTAAGTCTGCATAGACTGCACAAAGAGTAGACATGAGCAAGGAATTTGAGAGCCTGGATTTGGCTAGGCACCAGATATGCAGAAACGTACCTTGGCACCGATAGTGTGGAACCACCTTGGTGTTTTGGATACTGTGGATACTAAATTAGGAGTATGAGTAGCTGTTTTCAATGCGAAGTAGCCCAGACGATAAATTTCATTCTTGTATTGAACCTGAGGTCTCCAGAGTCTCGAGGAATCCATGAACCTTCAGCGCAGCTCCAATGATGAGCGCCTGAAGGCACCAGATCACTGGACCCATAGCACTAGCAAATCAGATTCCATCCAGATAAGGAGAGCATTTTGGGCTGCGCAGCGGTTTCAAGCCTTTGCGATTTGGATTGGCATTCCTCTGTCAGGTCTTGTCTTCTGAGACGGGAGTCCTGGATGCGGCAATGCTGCTGTGGCAACAGTCTTCCAAGATTCATGGACCCATGAAAATCTGTGTGTGCGCAAAATGATTCAAGGTATGACATCTCGGGTGCTTTATATGGTATGACGGCTGTATTATATGATACTCAATGTGTATATAAGTATGCATATACGTATATGTATCATTATATCTAGAGATTTACTCCAATCCAAGGGAATCTTTTCACTAGGTTCTTTCTTACTGTCCTTGCAGTTGAAATTGCCTTGCCTTTGTCGGGTCTGAGCCCGACCTAGCTCATTCACCCACATCTTGAGATGCTTCGAATGATTCATGCCAGAAAGGAGGCCTTGCCATTGTGTACGTGCATTTGGGATTCAAACCTGAGGCTTCAGCAGAGCACGAAAACGGTGATGCAACAGCTGGAGCAGCATTTGTGTCATGGCGGCATGACCGAAAACGATAAAAATGGCCTCAAGGCCAAAGTCCAAAAAAGGAATGTGTGATACATAGCCCAAAGTCAGAGTTGTTTGTTTTGTTTGTTTTGATTTGTTTGTTCCATCTTTATCCAAGTTGGAAGTGGAACTACTGAGGACCAGCCTAGAGGAGGCCAGCAAGCAGCAGACGCAGTATACCGAAAGTACATTAAAGCATTTGGCAAAAAAAGTGGAGGACACTGGACACGGAAGCTGCTGTTTTTTGGATGGACCAGGATGGAAGACTCTTTTTGGCACAAAAAACAAGACAACTAAGGGAGAAGAACTGATGTTTTGAGGCTCCTTGATGATGTTTCATTCAGCTCACCAAAAAGATCAGAAATGGCTGGACATAGTGTAGTCACTTTGCACAGTGAATGGTTGGTGGCAGAATTTCGAGTGTGGTGGAGGGGAGTGACCGAGATAGTTTGTAGTTAGGGGGGCCATGGACCACCATTTTGCCCTCATATCAACATTGAGATGAAGGCGATTATGACTTGCTTTCAACTTCGATGAAGGACAGCTTGCAAAATGCGGCTCTCGAGATTAGCGATGCTGCACTGCAGAACATACTGACGCAGGAAGCTGTGGACTTTACACAAAACCTGAATTTTGCAGTTGATCGGTTTCTTAAGAACGCTATTTTATTCAAGAATGGCAAAGTACCGGTGATACGAAATCAGCCGTGGTTTATTCGCAGGGATACGTGTGAGCGCTAGAATCCCTGGGCAGATTGGGTCAGGCAGAAAAGGTGCAAAAGCGTGGCCCTCTTCGCCCCACGCGGGGAGCTTAGGGCAAGGCAGCACATTTTGTTTCTGAGATTTTTAGTCCTAATTGAAAGGACCGAAATGGTATTTGCCCTTTACAAATCTGCTAATGGAAGGTTGCAAATTCGAATGGACACCAAGCGCCTAAGGCCCTTTCCGGAGAATCGAGTGATCCGCCAGGCTCAGAAAGTTTCAAGGTTACAGGTTGCACAGGTTGCAGTTGTAATAGCAGCAAGGAGCTGGTGCTTTTGGACAGGGAGGTTAATGTCTACGTGCCAGGTATCCAATGAACAGTGGCACGAATGGCAGGTTTTCCGAGGGTGGAGGAATGGTGGGTAATCTGAAGGCTGGACTTCAGCATAGTTGGCAGAAAGTGCCAAATGGATGAGTAGGACAGTTTCAATTCACGGATTTTAGAAGTTCTTTCGGGGGGCGCAGGGAAGGAATCTTGCTGTTGAACTCAGCTTTTGGACGAAGCAGCAAAGTTCCTCCATTCCTGCAACTTGAACTCCTGAAATTTGGCGAAGGCACAGCAAGCCCAGCAAGCCCAGCATGTCCATGCAGCCCACGGTGCAGGCACTGAGACTGGTAAAAAGGATAGCGTACAGCAGTTTTTCCAGCTCAATGGTTTGTAAGCGCAACAGCATCCTGCAAACTTGTGATGATATATGACATAAACAGAAACTCGAACCAGTTTTTAAATAGAGCTGCTGCTACAACGCCTGCCAATCAAATCTCAAACGTTTTCTGGGTATTTGGGTATCATGTATCTCGATGCTCAGAAAATTCATGGGGTTTTCAGGTGTCCGCTCAGTCTCTCCTTCAATGGTACGTGGCATGTCCCCAGTCATGTCAGTGCCTACATTGAGGCGGGTAGCTTCCGTTCTTGGGTTTGAATAAGCCCAAATTCAACGTTAGACATGACTTCGAATGGCTAAGTGTATGCGTAATTTCCTGCTGCCACGCAATTACCTGCTTGTATGCATTTAGACAGGTGTCGCAGTTGCCGAATCATTGCATGATGATGTGTGCCAATGAGTATGTTTGAGTCAACTTTTCGTCAGGGGTGGGCCTCATCCGACAGTCTCAACCTCGGCTGTGGATGAATGAACCGACCGGTCACGGTTGTGCTGTTGAAGCCCCCAAGCTGCGTTCATAAAGTGCATAACGATCCATGCCATAATCCGAGCATGATCCATGCACCAACTGGGGTAGATGTACTTGCACAGTGACCCCAGGCATCTTTGCGGTCTTTGTCGCCCGAGACCATGATGGTTCGGTCCCTGAATCTGAGATTGGAGAATTTGGTTGGATCATGGCAGGATTTGAGGAGAAACAGACAGGAGTGCCTTTTGATCATGATCTGCCAATTGGAAAAGCGGATTGTTGCAACTTCCATGGATCACTTCGCAGGCCATGGCAGTCTCTCCTCGCGGTGAGCTTTCAGGCGCATCTTGCATGATTTGACTCAAGAGCTATTGGGAAATCCTGTTGAATCAGGCATCATAGGGTGAAAACAACTGCGGCTTTTTACCGGTTTCACCCAGACATACTTTGAATCTCAGTGAGATTTAGTTGCGATTGCAACCGGACAGAAGTGCCGCAGTCTCTGTCAATTGATAGTCTTCTTCATCGTCTTGTCCCAACGGACTCTTTGGAATGATTCACAATAGACATGATGCGATATGACAAGAAATGACAGTACATGACATTGCTGAGTCTCAACTCCCCGAATCTGAGTCTGCCAGGACGTGACAATCGTGGCCGCAGCTCTGAACCCATGATGCGAGCACCTATCCGTACGTTTCCTCAGTTGGTTCAGGTTGAGTTGGTGGCTTCCGGGTTGCTTCCTGGCGGTTCCACAAAATTTTAAGGAAGGTTCTGGGAGCCAACGGTTGGAATGTTCCGAAATTTGTGAGAAGACTGGAAGGTTCGGGGATATCACCCCTGGTAGCCGATTCCTAGTGGCATTAGATTTATTCAACGGAAAAAACTCGTTAATGCTCGAGAGTTGAGCGCTCTGCACTGTAGGCCCAGAGATGATGAGGCAGCCGGAGAGAAGGGCTGGGGGGAATGGGGCTTGGAGAAGGATTAACTGATTAACTGATTAACTCAGGAATCCAACAGTTGAGGCCTGACCAGAGGTGGTTTATGCCATACTTGCTGTTGTGTCCCTACTGTTTGCAGGCCTCCAATGACGAGCGTTCCGCAGTGACTTGGTGGCACAGGTGAAAACTAGTGATCATAGTGTACAGCCTTCTTGATTGGAAGCTACCTACACAGATGCGGTATTCGTCATGTCTCTATTCGATTCTATTCGACCCTGTGCGCCATTTTTTCCCAGGGCGGGTCCAGCATCGGCTCATATTGCTTGGGTTCCCAGAGTGTGGACGTGACAGGCTTTCCCAACAACCTTGAGACCTTTTAAGTTTATCCGATGAGTGAAGTTTTCACTGCACTGAGGGGCGGCTCCAATCATCGAACGGGTGCTCAGTTCTTGCAAATGGTTGCATGGTTATTGGTGAAATGGCATTTATATGTATATATATATAATATTTATATGCATGGTGAATTAAATGATCATCAAGTACCAAGTATCAAGGATTGCAGGTCTAGCCTTGAAGAATTTCATATGCAGCTTGCCGGCCTGAAAACTAACTAAGGCCTCGTGGAGTGCCAACACCTAGTGGCAGCTGGCTTCGGCAGGTTCCAGCAGCGTTGAGGTGCCTCAGCAATCAAGGGAGGTGACTTGCTGATGGATATGGATGAGGATGTCTTAGGATGTCTTGCAAGGCCTTCCTTTCAATTTCTCAAGATCATTGTGTCATTGACTTTTCAGGTGAGCTTCCAGTGCACTAGCGACTCTTTGAACATGTGGAGATCTACAAAGGCAACGTGAAAAATCAAGGAACCACCCGATGTTCACGCCTTTGGCATGGGCCTATATGGGCCTATATGGGCCTGCATATGTCCAAGTGCAAAGTATGATGAAGTGAATTCTGATTCCATGGCTATTTTTCTGGCCTCATGATTCTGCAGTCTTCTGAAATCTCGCAATTTTGTAGCCCCTTGATCCTGTTTTGGTTGGCTTAAAAGCTTAAAGGCTTAAATAACATAACGTTAGATCAACTACGCTCCCCAAAAGCAATGCAGGCAAATGTTTAATTCGATGCTACAGATGCAAAGAGCCGAGCCTTTGCTGTCAGCACTGCCCTAGCTCTAGCATGGTGTTGATGGAGAGATACTATTTGGAGGGACCAACAAGCTGCGCGATGCATGGCAAGAAATCAAAGGATCGCATGGGAGGTTTTGGAGTCTCGACGTGCAGTGTGGGTTGTCAAATTGTGGATGTATTGCTTTCATCAGGTGAGGATGTGATAAGGTGAACAGGCCAGTGTTGAGAGGAACCGAGGAACCTATCACTGTGGATGTTGGTGGATCATTGGGTAATGGATCGGTTCCAGCTGGCTCAAAACAAAATGGATCTTCCAATAGTCCCCAATATGGCAATGCGACACTTGCTGGTGAATGAAAAAGGCTTCAGTGACTGACTTGCTTGGCTCTATCGACCAACTTCAAGGTGCTCAAACTTGACAATGATGTGTTGCTCATACTTACAGAATCAGAAGAAATCCATGGAATGGATTGTCATTGTATTGATTTTACTTCAATATCTGTTACAGAGTTGCTCAGTTCCTGGATCTTGATGGCGTTTCACCGTGAGACATACACAGCTGCCGCTGGAAACCTCAGGGGTTGTAAGATCGGTCGTCAACCTAATTCTGGGATTCCTACTATCTGTGAGAACTCGAGCAGGTGCCGGATGTTACTTGTTGGTAATTGACTTTAGTAGTAGATATCTTTGTTTGGTACTCAAGAGGTTTCTGCATGTCATTGTCGAATTTTCATTTCTTAGTTCACCTACTGTCCTGTTTTGAAAAGGTTTGCAAATCAACACATTAAATACACGGAAGGTTCTGCATGAACTTGCCGCAGTTTTGTGCCAAGCCGACGGCAGTCGAAACGGGATGTCCCGGCTGGAAAAAGTTTTGAGACGGGAAGTGCCATTTCCAACGCGAATAGATTATGGAAAGGCAGTGCAAAGATGCAAGGTTCAAGGCAATTGGGAGACTTGGCAACATTGATGTGTTCAGATGGAGAACATAATAATTAACATGTGCCATGAAAAGGGACCATTTAGAAGGAAAAGTAGTCTTCCAAACATCGTTTTTCAGGGGCTATGTTTAGTTATAGGGGGTGTAGGATATCCAAATCTCTCCAAAGATCGGTCTGGATGTCTCGTATCGGCTTTTTGATGTTTTTTTTGCAAGGTACCAGAAGCAACTGGGAATCAGAATCAACACCTGCGATGTGTGAGATTTGCGATCTCAGATTTCAAGCCATTCAGAATGTAGCAGCCACCAGCCAATGCATGCTACTGCTAATGCCACGTTTCGTGACAGGAAGCAGTTTCTTGTTGACAACCTAGGAATTGGCTCTACTGCTAATGCAGGATGCTGATGTGTGGAGCTGAGCTGGTGAGCTGCGCTTTCCGCTTTCAATGTAGAGATTCGATGAATTCGATGAATCAGAGCTTGGCAGCTTGAGCCATATTCAATCATTGAGCCACATTGAGCCATATTGAGCCAATCCAGTGAAAGTGGACATTGTTAGGCATCTGTCGGGCTTGACGTCATCATACTTTCCACTGGGGTGACTGCTATGGGTGCACGCTGGCAAACGGCTGTTGAGTTGCTTCTATCTCTCAAGGCCAGTCAGGTAGAGCCTTGGAGATGATTATTGAGTTCTCATTTGCCTCACACGTGCTCAGTTGGCAGTTTTTGTTTAATTAGTGAAAGCTTTTTATTTTTGAATGAGAATGTCAATTTGCTTGGCGGGACAAGTTTTTTGTGGCTCTTTTCATTCTAATTACTAAGGAAGCTAACATCATATGCTATAATGCAGCCCTCCGTGCTTGTGAGAGGGCTTCAGAATGGCAGCAGGTGCTACGTTTACTGAATCGGGTGGAGGCAGGGACTGGGGTTATGAGCAGATTGGCCAGAAGTTAGAAAAGCTCATACTCTCATTTATTCAAGTACTCATGATTTCCACTCCTCTTTTTTGCATGGCTTCATAATCTTGCTTGCTTATGATTTATTATCCATTCTTTTCTGGCTGTCTCAGTGTGTCTCAAAGCATTTGCCCATGGACAATCTGCAGGAAGATGCCTTGCAACCCACCATCATTACTTATGGCACAGCAATCTCTGCATGTGGTGGGAGTGCTGAATGGCCTTTTGCTCTGACGCTGCTGGAGGATTTGCGTGGGAAGCAGATTGAAAGCAATGCGGTGGTGCAACGGGGCAGCAGATTCATGTATATATTCATGTGATATCCCGAAACCGTTCAGATACATCAGGTGAAGCAATTGAGAAAACTCTTTGAGGATCAATACAGGAGTTGTCCGGTTTGCTTTGAAAGTTCAACTTCACGTTTTAGATTTTGATATTGGCAGTGCTGGGTCTGTTGGGACAGGTATACCTCGGTACTGCATGGCGACACAGGTGCCTTGGCGCTTGAAGAGCTGGCTGAAAACTAGGAATGTTTTTGGCAGATACCCAGCAGATTTGTGTGGTAAATGTATGGATCTCAGATGTCAGGTGATGGTGCTTCCGTGCCGTGGGAACAAGCAATCGCTCTTTTGAGCGACTTCAATAGCCAGGCAGAGAAGCAGATGCCCTTTGAAGCTTTACCAAAGAGTCAGAACGTCATAGTGCTGGGAATCGGGCTTTCAAGGAGTCATACACAAACAACATTACTAGGCCTCAGAATCTCAGTATACTGTCGGATTAAATAAGACTGCTGTGACTACAGCTGAAAACTCTGAGTTGACGGATCAAGAGGGAGGGCTGGATTGTCCAATCCAGGGCTGTGGTGTTGATATGATTTTGTACAATGCGGTTGTCAGTGCCTGCGACAAAGCTTCAGCCTGGCCACAGGCGCGGGCCACAGGTAGATGTCTTTTCTGGAATGTTAGTCTCTTAGTCCATTTGTTAGTCAACATTTTCTACATTGGGTGGTGCAGGTCTTATCTCTTTTTGTTGAGCTGCAAGACCACCGGCTCTCCGATATGATTTCCTACAACGCTGTTATAGCTGCATGTGACAGTGCCAACGATTGGCAACAAGCACTCAGATACTTGGAGGAGTCGAAGGTCAACGGTATGGAACCTGATATCATTGTGTACTTCACAACTCTGAAAGCATGTGGAAACTCTGAGAGATGGCAAGAAGCTTTGCTGTTACTTGGGCTATTTTCGGATTCATTTTCTTTGTTTGTGGTCCTTTCTGATGTGGTCCCGGTGGCCGAAATGGTCATTTAGATGATACTTGAATGAATTGGACCAAGTCTACAATCTTTTATGGCACCTGATTTCATTAGCCAGGTTACTGAGTGAAATACCGGGAGATGTCGACGTGGCCAGCTGCAATGCCGTGATGATAGCGATGGAGAGGGCAGCGGAATGGCAAATGGCCTTAAATCTCTTAGACTTGATGGGGAAGATGCAGGTGGGCTGCGTGGGCCATCCGAGATTCAGAGATTTGTTTAAAATGTTGCAGAAGTCTCTGTGTCTTGGAATGGAAGATCTCAAATCATCATAAGTCACTCATTCGAAACTCCACTAGGACCTCCAGAGGATCATCCGCAATTGGCCAGGTGGTAGATTCTGAAAGCCTAGCAGCTGCCATTCGTGCATGTCGGAATGGTGGGGAGTGGCAACAGGCTGTTGCCTTGAGCCGAGACGTGGAGGATCGAGGATTAGATGGCACCCTGACCTACAGTGCACTTATGGGTGCCTATGCGCTGAATGCCATGTGGGAGGAGGCATTCAATTTACTGGACATTTTGCAAAGAAACAAGGCAGGGCAGCCAATTTTGCAATTACTTTTAAAGATGGCAATCTCTTGAAAAGTCAAAAAATGTTGTATGTGACGATGGAGTTTAAAAATGGCTCCCCTGAAAGTTGAAGCCCAACACGCTGACCTACAATGCGGCGATCAATACTTGCAGCTGCGCAGCCCAATGGCAGAAATCCATTGAGCTGCTGTTGGAGCTACCAACTGAAGCGGATATCAGTAGCTTCAATATTGCTGTGGCGGCCTGTGGCAATGCAGGCAAGGGAGAGGCAGCCATACGTCTACTCTGTGAATTGGAGGAACAAAGCTTACAAGCGACAACAATCACTTACAATAGTGCTATCCAAGCATGTGGAAACTTGTATGAATTTTGAATGGCAGCATCGTATATTTATAAAACTGTAGTCTAGTGGTGTGTGCATGTGGCTCCCCGATCAAAGGCTCACAGTCGCCCCCCACAATTGTAGTTTATTGGGAGTCTGGTTCGTTTGTCAAGTCGCTTGCAGAATGTGTCCGGCTGCTAAGGAAAGGCAGCTTTGCTTCCACAAGCCTTGGATCTTCTGAATGAATTTCAGCTACAAAGCCTGGAAGAGGTTCCAGCCTCAGATTTAACCACCATGCGTGCTAGACCCCAATCTGAAGGCCTGCCTCTTTAATTACACAATACTATACATTCATTAATTCCCATCATTCCACAAAGCGTCCACTGCGATACAGCCGATTCTGGCCGAACTGGGCATGAGAGATTACCAACCACAAACGCAGACCACATCTAAGAGACCAACAAAAACATTGACGCTTCCAACGGGAGGGTATTTTCCCAATAGAACTAGGCAACAGATAGATCCCGATCTGAAGGGCTTTTCCGCCCCTTACCTACGGCTCAATTTGAGCCAAGTTGGGCAGATTTTGGCACGATTGGCGGCCATTTTTGTTGGCAAGACCTATCTTAAAAACCTTCGAAAAAAGCCTGCATTCTAGAGCAAAAGCCTGCCCCCCCCCGGCCAAAGCTACTATACTTTGCGAACCCCAGAACCCCCTAGATGTATACTATGTTTGATTGTGTTTGAGTTGAGCGTTTTCATTTGCCTTGCCAGTCCCTCCAGCACATGTCTATGCAATCTTAAAGCATATGTTGTTGCCCTGCCATCCATTGAGATTCCTTGGATATCAAGACCCTTGCCCATGGCCCATTGCGAGCCTCTCAAGGATATAGTCAGCTACAATGCGGCAATCAGCGCTTGTGAGAAGACTTCAGCTTGGTGGCAGGCTTTTATTCTACTCAATACGTTGGAGGAATATGAGCTCCAGGCAGATGCTATAAGTTTCTCGATTGAGGTCCTTCATTGAACTTTAGCGTTTGTTGTTCCTGACACAAGTTTTTGTAGCTGAGTTTGGGTGTTGGACTAGGGCGCCTTCAAGTAGGTTTGAAGTTTAAGCCAAAGATGCTTTGGCGAATGTGTTGCAGTGGACAAGTTCAAAGATTGCAAAGATTGCAAAGATTGCTTCCGTTGCGACACCTCACAACTCAGCAAAGGCTACAATACTGCCATCAGTAGCTGTCAGAAGGCAATCGACTCTTGGAATGCGTCCAAAGGAAGATCAGTACAATTTCTTTGGTGTGTTCGAAGTATTCAGGTTTCATGTTGCCTCATTGTGCCAAATAGGTACTTTGACATCACCAGTGTTTGAGCCAGTCTTCCAACACAAGGAATGGGAACGAGCTTTGGGGATCTTGGATGAGATGGAGAGCAAAGAAATGAAGCCTGACATCATTTCTTATGATGCAGGTATCAGTGCATGTGAAAAAGCCTGTGAATGGGAGCAGGCCATAGTTTTATTGCAGGACTTGAATACTAAGAAGCTGCAACCGACCATTGTGACCTGTTCTGCCTTGATCAGTGCTTGTGGCAATGGTGGGGAGTGGCCGCTGGCGTTGCATTTTTTTGATGAGGCAGGTTTGTTTACGGGCAATAGGAGCAAGGAACTGGGAGGTGCTCTATGCAATGGAATGGATGATATCCTGAGATGGTGATGATTGCAAATTGAGTTCCGAATTGATATCCCTGCACGGTCTTCCTGGAAGATCTTTGATCTTTTGCCAGGTTGAGCACATGCAATTGGAGCCCAACCTTATCACACACAATGCAGCTATCAGTGCCTGTCAAGGTGGGAAAGAGTTCATTGCTGGACAGTTGTATTGCAAGAGTTCGAGCTCAGATGGGTTTTTGACAAAGTCATATAAAGTCATTTGCGAAGCCATAAGGCTGAGGTGAGTCCGCACCAGCTCCGGCCATCCCACCACCAAGGTGACAGTTTCTGGGAGGGTAGCTTGCAACTCTTCAGGCAAATTTCTAGTAAAGGCTCGCAAGGGGTGTGGAGTTGATCGACCGGATGGATTGTTAGGGTGTCTGTGCGGGAGATTGAGTGCTGAGCAAAAATCTTTCTAAACCTTGCCGAGTGAAATCGAAGACTTTCTTTTGCATAGAGATGCTCGGAGTCCCTTAATGATGGTACCCTTCAGCAATGTTTGCTGATGTGTGGAATTGTAAATTTGAAAGTTTTAGTATGAATTTACTTCATCCCAAGACGGCAGAAAGCCAGCAGGCTTGTATCCAAACGTGGTGAGCTACGGTGCGGTGATGACAGCTGTCGACTGGGTGCGGGCATTGCATTTGTTTGAGCAGCTTCAGGTGCGGGTGGTTTTGGGGATTGTTTTTCCTCACCAGTCACGCCGTTGCCCCCGCTTTGAGCTACCAAGGGGGAGGGGTTGCAGCCCAATGGTGTGATCTTCGTGGCGGTGGTTGATGCCATGGCTGAAGAGTCGCAATGGATTCAGGTTGGGAACCAAGTCGCTTAAGGTTAGCCCCAGGGTTTTGATTCTCCGGGCAGACGATTATCAACTCGTAAAGAAAGCAGTTGAGAGCTTGGACCTAAAGGATTTGGAGAAATTGAAACAGCACACACATAGATATATTCTCCTTGTCCTTGTTGGAAAAGGTGTTCTCTTGTGTTCTCTTCAAAGTCCAATTCATTGAACTCACGAAAGGTGATTGTTGCTTCACCGCTTTACCTCCACTTTCTGAAATCACACCGATATCATATCCCCAATATCACCTTGTCTTGGTCAAAAGATGTGTCCATCGACAGGCTCTGACTTTCTTGGATTCGGAGCGAACGGTGGATGGCAGGCCGTACCTTGGGCTTTGAAGGTTTTGATGTTGGGTGAAGGGTCACAGTTTTGGGGCAGGTTTTTTCTCATGACCATGTTGTGATGTTGTTGAAGTGTTGTTGAGATATCCGATATCCATCAAAATCTGCCGAGGAACTTGACGGTTTACAACACTGCCATCAAAGCATTGGGAGAAGCACGAGAATGGGAGAAGGCCATCAACTTGGTAGCCGAAATGCGGGAGAAGGGCTTGCAGCCTGATGGTGCCTCATTTCGAGCGGCTCTTTCCAGCTATCTCCAATGAGTTGACACAAACAGAGGATGGTACTGAAAGTGATGATGTTTTTATTTTGGTACTGTACTGCTTCTGAGCTTTGATCCAAGAAAAGTTGCTGCTTTGCTGGTGCGCGTCCGATGATTCCTGTCTTGAATGAGCCACAAAGGTTGCAGCTATTGGTTGCATGTTGCACAGTACAAGTGTGTCACTTGTTCGATTTGTGTTCCAAGTGTCGAACTTGAGACTGCAAGGACTATGACTAAATTTTAGAGGTGTCAGACATGATACAGATGGCGTGGTGGTGTGATTTTGGTTCAAGCCAAAATGCCAAGGGGTATAGCGGTTTAGCATCTCTTTGGCCTTGGCAAGCGGCAAGATGTCGTGCGGTGGCTGGCTGGGTATGAGCTGCCTAGAAGGTATCCAGAGTTTCAAGAGGGCCTTGAAGAAGAGAAAAGGCATGCAAGCCGAATCTCTGGAGATGTATTCCTCTGCTTGCTGAGTCATTTTTTGTTTGCAGGGAGGAGTGACTTGCATTGGGATAGGTGCCAACATTCAAGTCTCTAGGAAATAGTTAAGGGGCTGAGTGTTTGGGAAGTGGGATCGGCCGCTGTGCTGAAGGTACTTCCCAATGTACTTGGTGCCTGGACACGTGATGATGAACATTGGACCAAAGCTGTACCCATTCGAACACATGCTGAAACATGGCCAACTCATCAAGTGGCGGCGGAATCATCAGAGGCTGGGCATTTGGATATGACAAAACACCTCGCAGAACTCTGTAACATACGCATGGAACGACAGATGTTTGTTGGGAAAGTTGTGCTGTCTGTGATTATCCACAAGAAAGTCAGTGAACTCAAGTGAACTCCATAAGTCAGTGATTAGGGAATGATGGCCTTCTTGTGTAAGAAATCGTCATGGCAGGGCTCAGCATTTGAAGAAGATGCAATTTCGCATCGAGAATCAATCAAACTTGAGGTCCGCTTTTCATAGTGTTGGGAGTACAAGTAGCAAGGTCTAGCGCTGCTCACCATTCAATCTTCGGAGTCTGCTGCAGTTTGTGCTGGGTACAGGACAGTGGTATTTGTCAGTCACCAGTGGCTTTCCAAGCACCATCCAGATCCTGAATGCAAACAGTTGTCTGTGCTGCAAGAGGTTTCTTGGTACTGACTCTGGACTCTGGACTGGGGACAGTTTTTGTGTGGGATGGCACAAGCTTGAATGCAACATTCTCGATATGAAAGTAAAGGTCATGAGTTTTGACTTGCCCACTGAACCACTCGCATGCTAACTTATTAGTGTGATTAGTGGTTTAATGTACCATGCACAACAAACACATCAAGTGGTTCCAATGGACACAATATTCTGAAGGGGCCTTGCAAGTGAGAGTTGCTTAGCTCAAGTGAAGGCTTTGAGAAATATGGCTGCCGGCCTTCTGAAGCCTCGAAGAGATGCCTGGATGAAGCACTATTTTTCTGATTGGCAGAAGACAATGCGGGCTTTATGCAGAGACATTTTCTTCTTGGAACATAGCAAACACTCCTTTGTCCTTGGAGCAGAACCAATTTCGAAAGTGATTGTAGTTGATGAGTTTGACAAGAGCTTTCTTTCTGGTCTTTGAGTTGCAAGACTCTTTCAGCACTGGGATAGCTTGCCACCAAGGACGCGATTTCCGATGTGTTGCGTCTTGCACTGCCGGCACCAGACAAAGACGATTTGCTATCTTGCCTAGAGTGGGATCCTGGTTCTTCTGTTTAGACAGCATTTTTGCAGGTCCTTCCCCTTCAGGTCAATGGTCAAAGTGTCAAATATATACAATAACTTCTGCCGGGGGGTGTTGGGGCGAACTGACATGTTTGTCTCCTCGATTCTTTGGGGCAAACTGCTTTCGCCTCCAAAAAAGGTTCCTTGGAGGGTTTCCCAACTGTTCTCCCAGGGTAAAAGTTGCGTGAAGTGTCGGCATTTCTCACCCCTACCACCCAGGATTTTTGGTACGACTACATGTGCTGTCCACAGCAAGCCTCTAGAAGTCAGGTCACATGCCCAGGCGAGGAAATCAATGGCAAAGCGTCCATGTGATCAGCTGTATCATTCAAAATCTCTCCGGATTGGCGCACGATCATGGTTTCCCGAAGTGCTTCACTATTATGTTGCAAGACATTGCATAAAATTTCGAGAAGCATGTCACTAGTTGGTGGGAAAGTTGCTGATACTCTTAGAGAATCACCAGCAGCATTTGGATAAAGCCATAACACGAATAGAGCATGGTGCCACACATCACCGGAATGTGACTTCAACTTGAATTCTTGAGAGGCATGGGCACTGATCTAGAAGGGGCCATTCGCAGTATCCCTTCGTATGTAGATGTTGCAGATCACGTCTTGGTGCTGGTGCCATCGCTTTATCACTTTGACACTGGCATCCTGGCAGAACGGGTGTTTGTTACTGTTGGGTCTGGCTGGTTTTTTGTTTGCTGCCACCAGCTGTCTTCAAAGTTAGATATCAAGATGGTCTAAGTCAACAGACAACTTCTTGGCCAAAGATCTCACCAATCTCTAAATTTTATCTTTTCTGTAGGCTTTTCGCTGTTTTTGAAAGGTGAAGTGATTGGTCAATGCTCCTGGAACTCCCGTGGCTGGTGCAGAGCAGAACGGATCGCAGGATGGGACAATGGGGCAAGTGGAAAGTTTCTGTTTTGAGGTCTTGCGGAGTTGAACGTTTGAAACCTGAAGGAGTTTACTCGCGTCGACCCAAGAGTCTGCTAACCTTGACCAGTGCATGTTCTCTCTTGATTTCTGGTGGTCCGGAGTGGGTGTCAGCATGGCCCAGCGAAGGCAAAGTGACGGTTGGTGAGGACCCTGAATGGCTAGGAGTTATAGACACTCCTTGGACAATTTGCATCAAAGGAATGCTCGTTCCATCAATTTTCTTGTTCTTTGTTTTCGCTTCACAGGACTGTTTCGTTCTCCAGAAGCTTACGAGTGGTTTACTGCGATTGAAGTGCGACAGCCTGATGCAGCGAGGGGATTTGCCTGGCTGGCGCTTCTATCAAGCATTGATGCCCAAAGCAGGTGGTTGTGGCATCCTTGAAGAGGAGCCCCGTGGTTTCTTTTGCAACAGATGGATTCCAGCCTTGGAAGCTGAAGATCATCGACCACAATTTTTGATTGTTGTACCGTGCAGGATGCAAGTGCCTTCATGGAACGCTACAAGATGGACGGATCGTCCACATCGCAACTGGAGCGCGGGTTGTCTCCGCTGATGTTAGCTTCCATTGAAGGCAATCTCAGTATCATGAGCCGCTTGGCAAGAAAAATCCACAGCTACTCCCAGCTACTCCCAATCACAAGCATTCTATGATGTGGCGTCGGAATCTCGATCTCAGGAGAGCTTATCAATGCCAAGGCAAATGTGGATGCCCAGCTACACTGGAGGCTGCAGGAAGCCCACATCGAAGGTAAAATCATCACAGCATTGTCCCTTTTATGCAGTCACAAAGGAGATCAACAAAACCCTACCTCTTTACCAACGTGAGATGTATGCTGGTATACAGTACATGTTTACGCACCAAGCAGAACAATTCCAAATGAGTCCTAATGGCGATGAAGAACAAGTCGTTGCTGAAAGACAAAGCGTTTTGTTTGCGCGGAAAATAAGGTCTTTGGCAGCTGCCTTGTCCACTCCGGAAGCAGTGGTTACCTTGTTGGACGCCAAAGCATCAACAGATTTACCAAGCGGTCTCTATGCTTCAAATCAAGATCGGTGGTATGTCAAATTTCATTGCAACCACGAATCTAGATGGTGTAGGTGTGGACAGGAAGCTATATACAGCAGCAAATAATTGCAAGCTAAGTCAAGCCAATGAAAACTCTTGGGAGATGTTGGAGAGATCATGAAAAGCTTAGGAAACTCGAATTTAATCCGAGTGCTTCCACTCAAGCTGCCTCCGACTCACACCGACAGGTTTGAGTGGATCTTCCATAGTGGCTACAGCCTGCTATTTTGGCAACAGTGACACGGTCCAGGTTTTGATCGAAAGGAAGTGTCCTGTCAACCAACGCACCAATCTAGGCTGGGTGTCACTTGGTGTTTTCGCTGTTCTCACTGTGCCAATGAGCTTGTAGTTTGGACGAACGATGAGCAAGTGGCAGTTTCCACTGTCAGATGAAGTGTTTTGGAACGACATCAAGAAATTACTCCTCAAAGCATGTTACCGTCCATTGCCGGTGAAAGTGACTTGAAATGCTTGAGAAAAATCTGTCGTTGACTTCCTGTAGCTCCGATGGAAGCTCCATGGAAGGTGCTGCTGCGCTTCACGCCTCCACTCGCACTTCATCCATCGAATGCACAAGGACAGCATTCATTGATGGATATTGTCAATATTTTTCAATATTGTCAATGCTTTTTGTGGGGAGTGATGAGTTTTGTCCTCTTTTTATTGATTCTTTTAGTTTTTTGATTTACATGCTGTCAATCATGTTCTATCATCGTATCACTTTCTTACCACTTTCTCATGCCACGGATCCAGGATTTTGTTGGAGAACCGGGCAGACCCTCAGCGATCCAATTATGTGGCTTGGCCTTGACATGTGTTTGTTGATCATTCTCTAAGGAATCCCCTTGACGCAGCATTCAACACTTCTTTTCAACCGGGATATACCGATGTACCACGCAAACACACACCTCAAAAAGGTAAAGAGCAACGAAACTCTCATCCACAGCAGGTTTTTGGTCTGCTTGTAAAACACCAAGTTTAGTTTGTATTGGATGCACCACTGTGGAACTTGAGGTGGGGTCAACACCTTTATCCTTTGCGATCATGTTCAGTCAAGATGTTGGTCATGTCCAGCTGCTCTTGGATGCCCGAGCGGATCCCATGGCTCTGGGCGAAGCTTGACATCCATCACCCAAAGAATTGGGCCTCAAACACCTTTGCAGAGTTTGGGTGCAAGGCCCTAAAGCCTTTACAAACTTTACAGTATCTGAAATGCAAACTTGCCGAAAGCATTTCCTTCACATTTTGGACATGCAAACCAGCCAAACAGCCACATCACCAAGGAACCTGCGAATATCTTCCTCAAAGCTCCGCTTTGGCTTTGTAACTCGAGCTGTTAATCAGACTGCAGGGTTTCAGGGTTTCATGACTGCAATACAGCTAGAGATTGGTCTGAGATCTTTTTTTTTGTGCCAGGTAAACAACGTGTGAAGCGTGGGAATGCATCACACCTTTACTGGAATCTTGCAATTATGAGCAGTGGAGGACCACCAGTCTCTGAGTATGAGAAGATGTCTTTTGAAGCCCAGACATTTTGATTTTTGCTGAATGGAGGTTGATGATGTTTTTGTAGATTGCTGCCATAGCAGGACACCACTTGCATTTGGCAGCTTTGAACGACTCTTGAAGCAAAATTCCTGGAACATGCCCGGTGCCGGGGAAGATGGCTTTAGTCAAGAGGATCTGAGAAGGTCTGATTGATTTACCCAGAATGTGCAGGTGTTCGATCAGTTGCTGCCAGTTGCTGTCAGTTGTTGTTGTACTTTGTGAAACGCTGAGGGGAGTGTCGAAATTGCTCAGATTCTTTTGGACCGGCGTGCCCTTGTCCAGGAAGTCAGGAAGGGTGGTTGGCGGTTGGGGATATCTTCTCATTGAAAGACATGGCCAACAGGTCTCCAATCAGGAGCTGTAGTTCCTGTAAAATGCCATTGTACATGTGCAGAGTTCAGACTTAAGAAGTCAGAACGGCTATCTCTGACCACTCTTGAGCTGAGGTGCTGATCCTTCAGTGACTTGGGAAGGCTTAACTCCTGCGCGCATCGCCGAGCTGCATGGTTACACAATGCTAACGGAGTTGCTGCGCACAGCAGAAAAAACGAATTGTCTCCATGAATCCTGAGCCGGCGCAATGCTTCAGAGAGTCTGAGTTTGGCAGGGGGGCTCCCTGCCCTTTGCTTCATTGGGTATCTTTTCGCAATATGGCTTGGCATAAGAAACATTGTGCTGCGGTCTGTAGAGCTGGCTGGGTCCTACCAGCAAACTGCTTGTGATGTCTATGACTTGATTCAGAAAAAATGGACCAGGTGCTTACAAGAAACATTTGGATGCCTAGATATTTGTGGCCAAGAAGATCACATGATTTGCTCGGAGAAGGATTTTCAAACACTTTGAAGTTTGCAGGGTATGTAGTACTCTTCGTCCTTTTACCGGCTCTCTGTGTTAAAAGATCGATTTCGCATTACTCTTGACCAACTGTTGGAGACAGCTGGCAAGATGTGTATGGTTCCTCACTTCTTCATGCTGAAAGCATGGAGGGGCCGTACCGTACTTGCGGTACCATGTAGCGCGAAAAGGCGCACCAATCTTCATTCCTCACCTGTCTGAGTGAAGCAGTTCCGGTGGGAGAGTGTCCCCAACCTTTTGGGATGACCCTGGTGCTTTGTTTTGGCAAAACGCTTCGAAAGATGGAAAAAGTGCTTCAAGCCAAAGCCATGAAGAGTTCATACACCAGCTTTTGATGGATATACGTTCAGAATTGATCCGATAAAAAAAACTGGATTTTTCTCCATAAACAATTTGGAAAGGAATCATTCTGCAATTGTGGAGGGTTGGAGGGTGGTGATTGGGGGTATCCTTTGAAATGTAAAAAAAGACTCAGGAGGTGCTCATGGCCAATTTGACCTTAAAATCTATTCTATAAAGTTCCATCAGCTGAAGCTTGCACCTTACCGCCAAGGTCCTGCTTCCCTGGTGTGGCCTGCAAGAAGATCCAGCTGAATGAAAATATCTGCAGATTTTAGATGATCTTAAACTTTGTTGAAGAATTGGATTGGTGGAAAGTCTTACACATTCTGCAATATCCAAATCATGTTGGCTATCCAACCTCATGCTTCTGTTTTCACCGGGATTTGTATCTTGTGCATCCTGTTGATGCAGAAAGTTGTACTGAATTGCGTAGCTTGTTGTTCTTGGAAAGCAAGAGCATCTTGATCTTCCACTATGCTCGGCTCAAAATCAACTAGCAGGATCCTCGGTTCACCTCGGACAAGATAGGAGTTTCTTCTCCTCAGATTATCATTATTATTGTTTCATATTTTCTCTTGTTATCTCTCACTCCACCTTAGTGCACAGATATCATGTAGTGACAAGTTGGGCACCGGGCATAGCCCACTCTCTCGCTATCTACTTGTGACTTGTTGGCTCAGTTCTTGCAAGGAAAGATGCAGTTTTCACAGGAAAAGGCTTGAAAAAAGAAGGGAGATCACCATCTTTGGACCCAACAAAATTCATATCCTGCACCTGTTTGGCCATAAAGGTTGAACTCGTGCCGCAATGGCGTTGTGCCTAGAATGGCTCGAAGACAGGAGATGGGTTTTTTCAGGGATCTCATAGGTTGACCTCATAGGTTGTCCTCAAAATGCACAATGTTTGGTGAGTGTAACATCCCCTCCTTGCACAAACGTTCGGATGGTGTTGATGGATGGTTTCTTGACCACTCAATCATGGTCCACCCAAAAAACGTCGGCTCTGTTGCTTTTTGGGATCATAAATTCCTGTTGGAAAAATCACCTCAGTTTGAAAGGAGCCTCGAAATCGGGAGGTGCCGGAGGTCTGGGGTGTTCTTTGAATAGCAGGAAATTGCACCCATTACATCCATTGCATCCTTGGATCATCGAGGATTCTACCATTTTGACGCCAGGGATGGGTTGCCAAAGTGCCACCGCCACCGGAGCTCCCACGATCTGAAGCAATTCTGGTGGCCAAGCCGAGGCCACTGGATGTTGGGAGCTGCATCTTTTGAGACGGGAAGATATCCTTCACGTGACTTGAAGCAAATGTGTTAAACCAACAAATCGCAGGGTGGTTCTTGAGCTTGTGATTTACTTCGGTTGCTCAGTTTCGTGATTTGCAAGGCTTGGCGATGAGGTGGAGGCGTTGTTTGCCGAGGTGTGGCTGGAATTTGAGCTCTCGGGAGCTTGTGGCAGCTCCTACCTGCCATTATCCAGCCTAGTCATTTTTGATTCTTAATGTTGACTTTATGTGTTTTCATTGAAAACCCAAAGAGAAAAAACTTTCCGTTTTCTTTCCCTGGCAACTAAGCATCTAGGGAGATATAGCTTATGTGTTCCTTCGCGTTCACCAGGCAGCCGCCCTGGTGGCTTTGAGGCCCCGGCGAAATACGCGATTGCAAGTCTTGGAGGAGGAGGTGGGCACAGCAGCGTGTGCAAGTTCTCATGTTTGTACCCATGCCGTTTGCATCACATTGATCTGTATCCCCTTTTCCCTTTTGCATGTGCACATTGACGCAATTTTTTCAAGCATTTGATGCATGGCAAATGTTGCGGAAATTTGGAATCAAGAGCCAACTTTAAGTCCCGGGCACTTGATTCTAGTGTATGCCAGCATTTGGACTTTCTTGGCAATGTCCAGATGCAGCGCCACGGCGCTGCGAAGAAGATTGGAACAGCCTGGCGTCAAAAGGTGCCCTGCAACCTTTCATTTTGAAGACAAGTTGCTTGGAAAGGATTTGCAACACCTCACGCGATGGAAGGCGCAACATCGTCAGCAAAAAGCCGCCCAACTGCTGCAGAATCACTTCCGCGGATGGCGTGCTCGTAGGTGTTCCTTTTGGGGGTGATTTGGTTGGAGTTTGTAGCCGAGCAGCATTGAGTGGAATCCAGTTGGGTGAGGCAAACTAGCAGGATTCAGTGATTAACAGTGACTTTCTTTCATTTTCCCTTTTAGCCTGCAGCGGTTGAGATGTGTCAGCATGGGCGCAGGGTTGTTCAGAAGGAAAGGGAGAAGCAACGTGCTTCTCGACTCCAAAGGTGGTGGCGCAAGAAGAGGTGCGGCGTTCTTTGGCGATGGCGTGGATGGACATAGCCCCGCAGGGTCCAGATTCCAGATGGTAAGAAGGAGTTCATAATTCAGCTTCATGCGGTTTCACGTATCTCCATGAAACTTTTTGAAACAAACTGGTGACCATGGTGATGAATGGTTGCGGTTATTTCTGGGAGCTGTGGAATTTGTTGTGTGGTTTGGGCTTAGCAGAAACGTTTAAGAAATGGCATGCCTCGGTGCCATTTAAGTGTAGCATTGTCAGCTGTTTCAACTAGCTTCAACATTTCCATGCAGATCCTAAAACCCTTTAGTGTTCATGGTACGTAATTGACAAAAATGGCAGCTTCAGGTTCTATCTTGCTTGGCTGCAAACGCACCAGCAAAGGAAGGCAGCTGTAAAGCTCCAAGCTTTTCATCGCGGGAACAAGGCAAGACAAGAGGCGCCCACGTGCATGCAGCTTCTATGAAGAGGTCGTGCATAGGTCTTCAATGTGAGAACCTGATTGATTGTCCTTGCATAGACTCAGATCATCTTGAAAGTTGTAGTTGAGTTGTAGCTGAGTGGATTAGATTGTAAATGCAGGACACTTGCACATCACCGCGGGACTCCGTGATTCATTTGTAGGATGTTCTTGTGAACTTGCGTGACACCAAGTTGAATTGATGAGCCATGATGAGCCACCTATCATTTTGTGCCATTTGGAGGTATACAACATGCTGGTCCTGCATTCCTGGGCCGTTCTGCGAATGCAAGCAGTCTTCCGGGGCCAGCGTGCGAGACGAAAGGCAGGGAGCGCAGCTGGGCAGTGGATGCTTCAGCGCAATGGTGCCGACCCACGAGGCACAGAAACAGCAGCAGAGTGCGAGAAAGATCCAGGTCCATTGGCGTTGGCATCGCCTCTGGCAGGCCTAAAGTGATTGTGATTTACGCTGGCCACTCAACAAAGTAAGTTAAGTCACCAATCAGCTTGATTCAGAATCAAGGGATCCGAGGAAGACATGTTCAGGAAATAGGGAAGCAGCATCAATGATTATCAATGGAGAATGATGGAATGTTTTCACTTTTCATGTAGTTCTTGGAAGCAAACCAGTTTTGAAGAATCGACACAAGATCTCACTGTATTTGGGGGAATCCTTCGATATCCTTCGGTTCAAATGCCAGGCGTACCTTCGGCAACGCGCAGCGATGAAGGTTCAGACGTTTCTTCGTGGGGTGCTGGCCCGGTGGCACTTGGTGCAGCTCGCAGCCAAGGAGCGAGACACACAGATCTCCGATGTCGGGGTGGATACCTTGAAACTCCATGAAGGGGGGGAGTATACCCTTTATGGAAGGGCTCAGATCATATTGAAAACCGAGGGATCTCTAAATGGGTGCAGCTGTGGTTTCTGAATGTAGCCATGACATGCAATGCTGGACTTTCTCATGAAGCCACTTTGCTTGCCACGCTTCTTCTGTACAGAGGCTCCGAAGAAGGATGAGAAAGTCGAAGAGGAGGCAGATTCGGCCTCTTTTATGGACCATTGGTGCAACAAAGAACTTTGTCATGAATCCACTTGGCTTACCATGCCCCTTCTGAAATAGGTTCAAGAAGCTCCCAAGAAGGATGAGAGAGTTGCAGAGGAGGCAGAGTCTCCCTCTTTCAGGGCATTGGTGCAATAAGGAACTTTCTCATGAAGCCACTTGGCGTACCATGCCCCTTCTGAAATAGGTGCAAGAAGCTCCCAAGAAGGATGAGAGAGTTGAAGAGGAGGCTTCTTCAAAGGCAGCGTGATTTCCCAATGGGAGCAGCCCTGGTCTCTGAATTCTTCATTCAAAATATATTTGATTGGGAACTTTCTCATGAAGCCACTTGGCTTACCATGCCCCTTCTGAAATAGGTGCAAGAAGCTCCCAAGAAGGATGAGAGAGTTCAAGAGGAGGCTGCTTCTTCAAAGGCAACGTGATTTCCCAATGGGAGCAACCCCGGTCTCTGAATTCTTTACTCAAAATAGATTTGATTGGGAACTTTCTCATGCAGCCACTTTTTGTGCCACCGCCCTTCTCAAACAGGTGCAAGAGGCTTCCGAGGAGGACGAGATTGTTGTAGAGGAGGCGTGTCTTTGGTCTATCTATGATTTGTTTTTTGCGATGGCAATGAGGAACTTTCCCATTTCAAGACCCAATGATTGGTGAAAACGTTTCTTTCCCAATCACGTTCGGTTGGGCATCTTTTACAAAATACAAGCTGAGGGTCTGGCCGCCTGGAGTTGTGGTTTTCATGTTTAGTTTTACCATCACCAACTGTCATGAGGACCTGCAGGTCTATGACTTCTCTGCCTCCCAACTTACAGCCTTTGCTCTGCAGCCACGGCCGAAAGATGTGATCCTTTCAGCAGAATCTTGGCAAACTTTTTTGTTTGTGGTGAAGATCCCGGGCCCAGCCTTGTGATAAACAACCAGGACCAGTGGGGACCAGGGATTTGTATTTACATAGAATGGCATAGAACAAACCCCAAGACTTCTGATTGTTGCATCACTTTCCATGACTGCTGCCGTCTAGTTGTCAAGTGATGGGCAAGCTATGGAAGCTGAAGGGGTTGACCATCAGGGAGTTGACACGGCGCATTGGTCGTGGCAACTGGTTGTTGGCAGTCGAAGTGTTGGATGTGGCTGCACGGCAGACAACGAGATACGACGTGCGCGCATTCAACACTGCGCTAAGTGTTTGCAAGGTGGGAGTTGACGCGTGTGGATGACAGTAGAGAGACTTATTTTGGTCAACCCTCAGCTTCTTGTTTTGAAATATGCGTTCGTTTGAAACTTTGAACTTTGTCACAGACACTGCAAAGAAAGGATGAACTTCAAACAGATTTGCATTACCCATACCAGGCATCGAGTAGTGGTTGGCTGGCATCCTCTCAGTTTCTAGAGCAGCTGAAGAAGAAGGGGCTGGAACCAAGTGCCCCTCAGAGAAAAGTTGAAAAAAATCTGCATCCATTATTCTGCAGGTGAAACATTCCTACAGTCGTTGTCCAAATCTGAGGTTGTGAGCTATGGTGCATGTATGGCTACTGCCAGTGTGTCCTACTGGCGCAACGTCTTTCAGTTGTTGCAGGACACGAGCTTGACAGTGGTGACAGTGGTGATGCACAAATGGTGCGAAAAGAAGAGCCGTTGAGTTTGCATCTTTTGACTCCAGACAGGAGACAACATTGCAACAACTTGAAATCAGCCGCTGGGCATTGATTCGCAATTCTTCACTTTCTTGGAGTCTTTGTTCTACTGAATCTCTGTCGTTTCTTTACAAAAAGCAAGCACATCTGCACAAATAGAAATAGACACACTTCCAAAGCGTATTTGTCAATAACCACCATCCTAACATGACCAACCTCCACAACTATCATGATTTTGCGCTAATGATTCCTGCCTTCTTTTCCCTTCTCCTAGGCATCATTCTTGTTAGCACGGCCGTCAGCTCATGCGAGGTGTTCGGGGGTTTGGGGGTTTGGATCATGACAAATGCACGGTGGTTCTGCCCTCCAGGCCTTGCAATGGAAGGAGGCTCTACAGCTTCTTCGCAGACCACGAGTAGAACCAGTTTCTCGGTTTATCCGACAGCTGTTTTGGAGAAGTGAGTTAACTCAAGTGTTGATGCCCGAGGTTTTTTCATTTGACCACCCATGTCTTACTATTTTAATTTTGACCTAAAGTTGAGATTTGCTAAGACATTTTGTACTTGTGCCAAACAATCACTGCTAGATGCATTGTGCGGAGAGAAATGGGATTGGAGCTGCCAAATGTCATGTGCATGCTGTCCCTGCATGTGATCGATACATTATCAGATGTATTAGTACTATCATTTTAATGTATTTATATATCAAAGATAATAAAACATATACATTTATTCTATACACGTTTCTCTATCCGTACGTCCTCAGTACAGTATTCATATGTCTGTTGAAACATTCCAGTCACCGAAACGAGGATGTGATTTGTTACAGTTCAGCCATCAGTGCTTGCGAGAAGGCCAAGCAATGGATGCAAGCTCTGGCCTTGATATGTGAATGTCAAGAAATCTCCCTTGAAGTGATCCTTTGCGCTGTTTTGAAAAAATAGCCAGAAAGATCAGCTACAGCTACTGCTAGGAAGGCTGAGTTTTCCCTCCCAAAAGATTTTGTTTTTGGGGGCAATTTTTGGGGGTTGGGCAACAGTTTTTTGTTGTTGTTGCAATTTTTGGGCCAGGTTGGGTTTAGGGACAGGGTGCCAGGAAAAGTGTTTTGGGTTGTGGGGTGACTTCTCCGGTGGGTAGGGTATGGTGATGATTGTGGGGTCAAAGGTTCTGGTTGGAGGCGTGGTACTCCATGATTTACAAAAATAGCACAGGTAAGCAGTTGGTGTCTTTTTCTTGGTATACCGACATACCATCTACCCCTGAGGAATGTCATCACTTACAACGCAACCATCAGTGCTTGTGGTGGCAGTGGTCAATGGCAACGTGCTTTGCAGCTCTTTGCCGATTGCAACACAACATTGAAACCCAGCATTGTGACCTACAATGCAGCGACTCGGTGGAGTTTTTTTAAAGGATGAACCTCAAGTTATGAAACCAGAGGGAGTTAAAGTTAAAGCAATGAACGCAATGAATGAAGGTCATCAGCGCATGTGAAACTGCAAGTTGTTGGGCATTGTCTCTGGTACTTTTGGACACACTGGTAATGCCTGATGTTGTGAGCTTCAGTGCTACGATCAGTGCCTGTGGGAAGGCAAAGGAATTTGAAACAAAAACTTGTTTTGATTTGTTGATCTCTCACGGAAGATAGCATCTAAAAATGTATAGACTCTGTTCTCATGTGCTCTGGCATTCGCTCATTGTGTCAGGCTGGGGAATGGATGAGAGCCTTGGATGTACTTTCTGTTTGCTATGCCTCCACTTCTCCTAATACCATAGTGTGGCTCGGCTGAAAAGCATCTCGCCCATGTCTTGATGGTGTTTCACAGGAGCTGCCTGTAAAAAGCCTAGGTTGAATGCGGGCATCAGTGCCTGCGAAAGGAGGAGTGTGTGGCAACAGGCGGAGAGGGGGACGTGCATCCTATGATTTTTGGTTTTTCAGCTGGACACGGATATGAGTCAAATTTCCTGGGAATATCCTGTCCCCTGGCCACATTTACATGTTTTCAAGAACCACTATTGGGCTCTTGGAGATGTCCCGTGAATGTTAGAGGCTTTATTGCTCTTGCGAAGAAGTCAGCTGGATCGTTTGGCAGATGGCATCAGCTTCAGTTGTTCTATCAGCGCTTGCCAAAAGTCCAGGCGGTGGCAAGAGGCTGGAACTGATTCCATGGCTTCATTTTGGTAGGAGTTATTCTACAGTTGTACCTGTTTGGCCCAATCTTCAAAGCCTTTTTATGCACTGGATTTTTGGGCATTGCCTGCGGATTCAGCTTCAGAGTTCCTTTGTAAAGCAACTTTTCACTGCTGTCCAGAACGACTCTCACCATGTGCCTGCTGTTTTTAAATATTCCATGACTTTCTTCTACAGTACTCTCCATTGCAAGCTGACTGGCTACTCCAAGTTTTGATTGGCCCCACTCCCAACACTCTGATTCACTTTATGGCATATTTTTTCCTTTTTTTGCAATCATTCCAATCCTTGGTGTTTTCGCCAAAGTTGCAGGCGATTGAAACACTTTGTGCTTCCAGTGGCTTCTGGAATCTCATAAGCATCAACGCTACCATCAGTGCTGTGGGAGTGGCTTCTTGGCAACTTGCCACTGAGCTGGCATGTGCAGCCCAGGCTAGGTTGGGTTCGTTTCGACGGGTTTTGCCCGTGGATTGTTCCATTTTGGTGACCAAGTTGGTTCCCAGCTTTGATCAGGCAAACATGGTGACACTCACAGCCCTCGTAAGTGCAGTGGGCCTTGCATGGCGAAAGGGCTTGTGGTTTCTGTCATCCAGTGTTGGGCGCCGTATTTTGCCAAGCACAGCGTTGCGTGCTGCACGCACTGGCGTGGCAAAAGCTTGTGGCCAGGCCCTGGTTTGTTGTCAACACTGGTGTCTGAGCTTCAAACTTCCAGCTTAGGAAGCACAGAACTTCCCAATGATTGGTAAAACAAATTGCTCCAAATCTCAAGGTCTTCCAGAAAAATTACCGTCAGAATTGGAATCAAATACTTTCTAGCGTTGCTGGCTAGATTTCATTGAACATGTTGAGGTTGGCACCATTTTAAAATTCAACCCAATCACCCAGCTTTTTCTCTCAACACCTTGCGCAAGTTTAATGACTCTGTGTGCCGCACCCTGTTTGCTTGACATCATGGTGTGAGGCGTGGCTTCAAACTGTTCACCTACTGGAGCAGGAGGAGGATGTGGTGGCCTGCGGCCTCCAGGAGAGGATGCCAGACCTTTCAAAAAAAACATTGGCACGTGAGTCATGAATGATGCGTTTTGTTCCTGGAGTTCGTTTAAGGTGCTTGATCAAAGGATATCAAAGGTGGACCTTTCTTTTTTCCTTTTTATTTTTCTCGTAAAGGTCGTAGGTTATTAGGTTTTCACAGATTGATACATGCATCATGAATCATAGCCCCCCCTGGGAGGTGGAGACCTGCGAAGCTCATCATGACATAGAGACGGCGCAGCGTCTCATTGCGCGGATGGAAACCATGGCTGACAACCTGCCTTGGGCCGACACGGGCTGATGTATGCAGGCCAAACCTTTAAAACACAGACCTCATGTGAGCCAAATTAGAGCAGTATGTCTGAAATGTTTGAGGATTTTTTTTTGACGGAGGTTTTTTGTGGTTTCCGCACTGGGGGCAAGGTTCCTGGTCTTTCGTGAAGCATGAAGTCTATTCAGATTTCTCCAAAACTTGGCTGGAGGCTGAGAGTGGAACGAACTCAGTTGATAAACCCCTCAGTCTGAAGAAGTGAACTATTTCAGTTACACATGTGTCACATGTGCATACCATCCAATATCGTTCCTACTGGATTCCATGACCTGGCTCCAATTTCAAGTGAATTTCACAATTCACAACATTCGCAGTGTTCGCACAGGTGCAGAAGGTACAGCCTGCGTAGCCTGCGTAGCCTCAAGAAGATCTTTGAGGTGAATGAAGAATTTGATCACGATACCCTTGTTCTGTGAGTGTGGCTGTGCCGAAAACACAATAGAAAGCATGGCAAGGTGTGTCTTAAAGAAAGTCATCAGATTTAGAGTCTAAGCTGCCGGCCGTGTGCTGAGATTCAAAACTCTTTTCTGATCGGAAGGTCTGTGAGGTGGTAGAATAGCTGCTGGTGAAAGATGTCGGGCCGGGTCGCTTGTCAAATCTCCTTTCCTCAAAGAGGGGGTGCTTGAGTCCGATACTCTACAACCACAGTACACATTTTGATCATTTCCATTTTGGAAGTGACAAATCAAGCACTCCCTACACCATGAAGGCATTGAAATTGTTAGGCCATCTGTGACTTGATGAGTTGCTTGGGAAAGTAATGCCTTAAGGCTTAAAGCTCGAAGCGTCGAAGCTATCAATCCCAGAATTAAAAGTCAATAAAACCACAGCGGCTTCACGTTTGGCATCCGATGATTTCTTGGATTTCTTGGATTTCAGACACTGGCGACCCTCGATGCTCCTGCGAGTCTTGCATGTTCTGGAGTGTCCATGCATGGGTTTTGCGGCCAGAAGGCAGTGTAAAACTTTTCAAAACCATGTGATCGTAGGCATGGCAAACAACTAACCCTTCATTACCATGCCCTGATTCTGCTGTCGGGTGGGATCCCAACCCTTTGAATTTTCGGTGATATATGGAGATTGTCTTGATTTTGCTGAGGTGCTCTTCCCATGTTCTGGGCATGGATCCAATCAACAAATTGCTCATTGACCCGGTGACTGCTGTTCGGTGCATAGCTGCAAAGACCAGATCGGCACCGGAGACGTGGAAGCTGGGAGGTGTTTATCTGAGGCAGCAGCACCTCCAAGAGAGCCATTTCTGATTGGTATGAATGAGAGATGAAGACGAAATGGTCTTGACTTCGTTGCGCCAAGTGCTGCTGCTAAGGCTGTGGCAGAGGGTGTCACCATGAATGTTTGTCACCACAAGTGTCCAAATGCTCCTTGTACGATGTTGCACTTGAGTTGCAAGCGGTGTGCCTTGTGTAGCAAGAACTGGAGAAGCAGAAAACGCCAAAGAGAGCCGAATCTGATGAAGTTTGTGCTAAAGGTCCCATGACGTCAGATTTTTTGCGCTCGAACTGAAGCTATTGCCGCTGCCTGCAGCGGGGATTTCGATGATGGGGTGTGTGCTTCATACAAGAGAAAGAGAAAGTCAGACCCAAGTTGGTTTGAACGGATACCTGTGCGCATTTTGCTGAGGCAGACATGTACATGCAGCTGCTATCGCTGTGATCGCTGCTACGTGCACACTTGAATGAAGCTGTACAGCGCACCAGATATTATTGGGCTTCTGCTTGCAGGAGCAGATCCCACTTCTGAGCTACCGTGGTGTCATTGACGCACAGTGGGCCTATGAGACAGTGGAGAAAAGGACGATGGTCAGCCCCGTTGAGATTCTGGAGTGGTGTGGCATGGCACCTACGGACTACAAGAATGAAGCCAAAAGATTGGAAGGGAATCCAGAAATTTGGGGACAACGACCCTTGTCACAGCCTGTTGTTCCTATGCGACGCAGGGGATTTGTTTGCTTTACAATGCTGCCGCCGGAGTGATGTGGGAGCATCTTGGTCGTGCCTTTGGCCCAGCAGCCTTCAACAAGGTGAAAGTGGCTTCCCAGAACCGTGCAAGCAAAAGGAACCCCATTTCTTCTCTCAATTCACTCTTGTGACCCTTGAATATAAAAAGATTGATACACCCTTTACTTAGATGGTCGTAGTCTGAACATGGGTGATCCAAGGAAATGCTATTGGTGAAGAGGAGATCCAACATTTTTTCTCAGGAGCAGCTTGTCAGAGTTCCAAGTCGTGACTTTCTTCGTCATTTGAGCATGGTTTGCCAACTCTAATCTGCAGGATGTCGTCTATGGAAATGGTGTGGCGCCGAGAAGTCAATCGGGTAGCTACTTCGAGGCCGGCTCGCACCAAGTTCATCCACCAAGACTTCCACAACTTGGCTGACTTGACAGGTGCGTTTAGAGTCGCCTGTGGCCCGTGGGTTTGCCTTGGGCTTCCAAAGTGCTAATGCGGTGGGATCCAAGTTGATTGAGGCTGGGCTAGAGATAATGGAGGTGAATTCGAGGTTTGCCCAAATGCCAACCAGAGTAAGTTTGGGAGGTGCCCGCAACAGCATGTAGCTTGGGATTTGATGGCATGGCCTGCATGGGTGTGGCCCTGAGATGTTTGTGTGGATGATTTGGAGAGAATGTGTCATGTGTACACACTTTGGTGTTGTCGATGCACTATGCAAAAGAAGAAAGGCGAACCAAAAGAACACAAGATTTTACATTTATCTCTATACCGAGAATATCTTCTTTTTTGATTCATTGAGACAGCTACGAAAAGGGCAACTCTGGCTCTGCCAAGCTCATCCTTTGTCCTTCGAGGTGGCACGTCTTTTTTGGTGTCCGACTGGCCTTCGGATCCGATCCGCTGGGAATCCGCTGATCGGCTGGGCTTATTGGCGTCCGCAGGGTTTCTGGCATTGGCAGTGAATGGCCAGTGGCTCCTAGAAGTGCCAGGACCGTGGAGAGTTATGGCTATGGTTGGCTTATTGTTTTTGAAGTCAAGATGATCTCTGCCAAACACAAATTAAAAAGAAAAGTGAAATACATTGATTGGTGTTTGTTGCAGGAGCAATTCCTGAAGGACTGCTTGTTCCATTTGTGGACTTGGGTGGTGGTCCCATGGCAGTCTCTCTGGAGGTGGCTCCAAATTCCTTGAGACTGGCAAGGATTTCCATGGATTTCCACACTTGGCATCTTTGAAACAAACTCCATGAAAACTAGATTTTGATGGTTGAAAACTCTAGGCACATCATGAGGCACTGTGGATTTTGATGTCAGATCCGTAGGTGGGTGCTCAGCCACCACAAGGCGGTGCCTTGGGCGGTTTCCACCGCCGACTCTGCAGTCCACTGGTCACCTTAGAAGGCAAAACGAAGGCAACGCGAACAGGCACCGTGTAGGGCTGGGCCAGAAATCACTGAAGGCCGTGATTTGAAATCAACAAAACTGTCAAACATAAACTTCTGGTGGCAACATGGCTATAAATTATAAGCACCCTTGAAGGAGCTTTCTTAAAATCTTTCACCATTTTCAGTGGACGACCAGCATCGGTTGTGCAGGTGTTCATGCCAAAGGTGCCGGCCTGGGCTGTGTTTTGTTTGGAGATGGCCCTGTTCCGACCTTCCCTGAGGGCCGCTATTTTGAAGTGTGCAACTTGGCATCAGATAGGTAGCAACTCAATGGCTGTCTGATTTTTGCAGTTCTCTGTTTTGATCTCCCTATACTCAGAAATGGTGAGAATCGGTCAGAAGGTAGATGGTTTATTTTTGGAGTGACTGTTGATGCAAGACACCATTGGTGAATCAATTGGTTCTGAATTTTAACATGTTTTTCTCATACATTTGCACTTCTTTTCCGAATCACCGGCATTTTGTTGAAAACCTCTATTTCTCCCATTGCTTTTTCGTCAACCGAGGTATCGAGGAGGTGACCCAGGTGTTTGCTGATGGGCTTAACCTAGGAGTGGCCCTTAGCCTTCCCAGTGGTTTGCCGTTGGAGCCCTTTGCAACCTGCGAGGAGGCGCCCAGTATCCGTGAGTGAAGGGAGACAGAGTCCTGTTTGTTGAAAACAGAGGGATTTTAGGATATCTTGTTCCGCAACTCCAGGTAAGAAATGAGGCAAACTCATGACTCATGCACACAAACAACCTCTGCTTGCTACAGTACGTATGGATTCAAAAGATCAAAAGGGCAGCTTGAATTGCCAAACCTGCTGATCAGAATATGTGATATCCATTCCTACACTTGGGAATTCCAATAGGTATTTGACTGAATCAGTTCTGCTTTCAACTTCAGTGATTCCACTTTGTGCAGTGTAATTCGATTAGGTCATCATAAACAGCTGTGGTTATTGACTGTTTTTGAATGGCAGGTTCCTAAATCCTTCTGTTATGGCTTCGATGGCATGGCCCATCGATGCTTGCTTTGGCACAGTGGTTGGGAGCTAGGTGGCCAATGTAGGTGAAGTAGCATTCCTTTGTAAGGTGGTGAACCTTTAACAAGCACATCTTGCATGCAACAACCTTGGAATCTCATAGACTTTCAGCAGGCCCGCAGGTCGCAACATCTTGGGAAAACCCATGTTGTTTGAGCCCAGGATATGACCTGGAAGACCTGATAGCCATCGATTGGAGCCCCGTGAACCTGGAGATTGGTGATGCTGTTGGCATTTTGGTGACACCTCAGGGAGTCATGCAACTGAGCCTGGGATCATGAGATGGAGTTGGTTGGGAAGCTACAGAGTCAGACGGCTTAGCAAGTACTGATATATGATACGGCACAGATATAATCATCACTTATCATAGAAAAATCATTCAAGAAACAGGAACAGGATTTCAAAGTTTCTCTTGGGTGAAATCGCTCAAATTCACTGAGGATTGTGAATGGTGTGCTGGAGGCAAATGTGATTGATGCAATACCTCAAGAGGACGGAGAGGCTTCAAGGTGATCATCAGTGCTTTTTTGCTTGAAAAGGATGTCAATGCCATTCAGCCTGCAAGAAGTACAGTACCCTCCCCTGAGATGTATATTTCATCGTGTGGCTGACGTATAGATTTTCTATGATCTTCCTTTGTCCTAACATTTGTCGCATGCAGGAGCTTTTCCCTTTGGTTGAGCTGATGGGGAATACGGTTTCAGTGCCTTGCACATGTGGGTTTATCTGTGTTGATTCTGAGTTGCTAAGTTCAGGAGTGTTTTGTCTCAAGGTCTCCCTTTCTTTCAATGTTATAATGTTTTTGTTTTTGTTGCCTAATATCTATGTGTTTGACATGTTTTCACTACAGATCTTACATATCAATCCAGATAATCCAGTGAATCCCTATAATTTGTTGCGGGAATCCAAGGTCTCCCTCCGTCCGGGAACTTCACCCCCAGCCATTCAGCAGAAAGTGCGTGAAGCTCCTGAGGTTGGGCAGCGAATAAAAAACAAACACATTGGGATGTTTCAGATGTTTCAATGGAAATCACCCCCCAGATTTTGGTGGCACATCCAATATATTTGGATGTGCCACCCTGGACCCTTCTCTGGATTTGTTTTTGCAACTTTTGTTTTGGGAGTTGTGAGGTGCCAGAGTCTGCAGAGCCAGAACCAGTACTGCCACCTGCACCGGAAATGCCGTGACATGGCATGCATTTCACATGTAATTCATAGCATCCTATGGGCCTAGTGATGTCCAACCGCGCTAAGGACGGAGACAATACTTCCAGCTCCTGCACTGATTACCAACACTCAGCCACCAAACAGCACTAAAATGTGTTCAGAAGTATTAAAATTGATCCAGGTTTTGATGAAAGGTTGAGTACAGTCATTTGTCATTTTGAACGTGACTTTCAGATTGGAATAGATTGGAAAAAAACTAGAATTAGAATGTGTTTCTTTTCGTCATTTCAATATCTTGTTGCTGCCTTGAGACGTCCATCTACAGCTCCAGCGCCACGGCGGTCAACAGAGCAACCTAAACAGACTCCGAAGGTCGGGTTGATGGATTTGGTTCCACCTGGGCTGGAGCTTTTGATCTCACCTGTGTTAATGCACAAGGCCACGGAACCTGCATTTTCTGCACAGTTGCTCAGCAAGAACATGCAGCTTTCCAAGGCCAGCTGTTCTTACAACTCAATGATGGGTTTCATTGAAGAGCTTTGCAGTACACAATTGTAGTTCGTACAGGAAGGATTTCTAGTTCAGGGCAGATTCAAAAGAGCGGTCAACCCTGCATCTTGGTCCAAATGTTGTGCCAGGATGGAAATTCTGTGAGGCACAAGGACGAATCTGGACAAGAACTCTTCGGTGTCTTGGCCATGATTCTCTGTGATTCGTACTTGTTGATGTTTCGAAGATCTCGAAGTCCATTTTGAACTTCAATTTCTATCAAGCTATCTGTGACTTCTGACATTGGTTGTTGAGTCCTTTTTTTTTGGGAGTCTGAAACCAGTTCTCTGTGAATGGAATGCACATGCTGAGGAATAGCTGTCGGAGTGAGCCCGTTGATTCCCTTCCCAGCTGGACGTTACTTCGAAGTCCGGGTGGATCGCGTGCGCCAGGAGCCGTTTCGGAGAGCCGCAGACTTCTCGCTTGGTGCAGAAATCAAAGAAATCAGTGTCAGTACTATAAGATTTTATAAGCTCAATGGTGTCATGAGGCGGACTCCCTACAACAGAGAACCAAACTTGAAATAAGTACAACAATTCTCTAACACAACGACTCCGAAGATGCAACATCAGGCTTTTCAACCATACTTTGTCAATGGCATTTTCTCATGGATTTTTTTTTACTGTTCATTGAAAACTACAATTCAGAGATGTTGATCTTATTGCCGGTAAGGAATTTGCATGTCAAATTTCGACTGTAAACAGCTAGTAACTACTGTATTTGAATTGTACAAAACCTGAACAGATTTAGTTCCCAAGAATCCTTTTGGACGAGGTGCACATAACCTTCAGGCCCAAGATTCCCAAGAATTCCAAGATCTTCTTGGACCTTTGTCTGGGGCTTGCCTGATAGTTCCAGAAAATCTTGGGATTCTTGAGAATCTACTTTACGTGGGAATCTTGGGCCTTATGTTCTTATGTGAGATTTGTAGTCATTCTTAGGTGTCTTTTCAATGGTTTTGATGGTGAACAGCCGACAGCAGAATTCCTGCCGAGGGTCTTCAAGTTTGCTTGCAACATGCGAAAATGAAGTACAGGATTTCGGTTCGTGTTTTTGTTGTTGTTGATAACTTGAACGTTAACCATGTGAAATGTCACATCTTCAGAACACTCTGGCGGTATTTGCAGTGTTCTGAATGTACTCGAAAGATGAAAAACATGATATGTGCGTGTTACAACCCCTCCACAGATTCCATTTCGATGATATTTTCACCAAGACCATGTCACATTGACACGTGGCGTCACAGATGTTGAAGATTTCGAGATCTGAAGGTGTAGTTTTTCTCAGTTTTTCTGTGTCAGGGCATGCCAGATGGCCTGGCTCTGGGTTTCACTTTGGTGCCTCCGAATGAGTTGGCAGGTCCATTGGGTCTGGTTCTGTTAAAAAAAGAAGTTCCTGCGCTCAAGCATCTGAAACATCTCACCTTTATTAGAGGTTGGATTTTTGTGTGGTTGAAACATGGAGAGAATCAGCAACAGATCCTAAAATCTCCCAGCATTTCGGTAGGTGAAGATCCACATGAAGTGTCTGACACGTTGCCAGAGTCGTGGACGGCAGGCCGGCAATTTGAAGCCAAAATGCGAACCTATTTGTTGCAGAGTCTTTGTAAAGACTCAGGGTGTCTAGGATTTATTCCCTTGGTTGAATAGGACATTGTGTAGCCACTTGAAGAGGCATGAAATGAATGCATCTATATATTAATTTTTCTGTCAGCCAGAGATAGTTACAGTACTTGTGTGCACATAATTTGAAGGAGAGTCAACATTTTGGTACCTTGTCCATGCCCTGGAGCCACAGACACACTATACACACACAGACACACATCCACACACACTTTCATCTCTCAATGCAACAGCTGGTTCCCCAAAGAGACTCATCCTGAGAGGCTATGATGGCTTCTATCGATCTGTGAACTTGGGGGAGAACGAGCAGGTGTGAACGTGTGCTTCTAGTTTTACACAGCGAAGAATGAAGAGAATGAATTTAGAATCATAGCAGCCTTGCACGCCTTTGCACATGGGTGCTTTCAAGGTGCAAAGACACTAAAACACTGTGTCACTATAGATGATTGTAACCTTAAACGTTTGAGTTTCTATCAACAAAAGGAATGAACATGCGTATTTGTACTGTATGAATATATATACATATATATATATATATTATGCTATGTACATATCAACTGAGAAGGGTATTGTGAACTTTAATGGAATTCAACTGCTGCAAACAAGTTTGTTTTCTTTCACAAGGTGAGAACCGCTCAACAATACTTGGCGCCCTCCAGTACACTTCTGAAGAAGAGACTGATACAAAACGAGACAACGAGCTTCTCATTTCTAGTGGTCAAAAACCCGGATTTCGTTTTTTTGTACTATTTGTACTACCCGATTATAAAGGAGTGGTTTGTGAAGGCTTCAAATCGGTTCGTATCGTTTGCAGGTCCGTGTTGATTGGAAACCCTCCAGCCTCGAAATCAATGACCGAGTGGGAGCAGCTCGGCAGCAACAGCTTTGGAACTAGGTGAAAAACTTCATTGTGATCAAATGAAGTCTGCACAATCTGCCAGGTATTTGCATAGCATTGAATAATGATCCACATAAATGTCTTAAGCGTTTGGCCATTGGTTGGAGATATCCAGGCATTGCTGAGCAGAGCTGGGCAGTTCATCGTTGTAGTCAATGGCAAGGCCTATGGTTTCTTTACTTGCTGCCTTGGGCGCGACAAGCTTGACCCATGTGTCAATCTCCAGTAGCCAGTAGATGGTTGGCCCAGTTTCTTGAAGCGAATTTCGTGTTCATTGGTCGGAAACCGTTCCATGGAATTAACATCTCGAGCTACAAATGACATATGACAGGTGGTGGTGCGCGTCACCGATGACTTTCCCTTGGCGGATGTGGAAGCCTTCTATCCCGTGGTGGACCTGTTGGGTCGTGTCTGCCAGGTGCAGTTGATTTCTGGGGGTCTTGGGGTGGCAGATCTGGGATCCAGGGCATTGCAGCACACGCTGAGGAGCCAGGTTTTAAAGTGATCATCATTCTTGTATTACCAAACGAATTAAACATTCATCAAAATAACTTGATAGCTGGAGAGAAACGGAGTGAATACAAGCTACAGACTTCAAAGTCAAATCCTTGATTCTCTTGACCATCTCAGGTCACCATGGTGCGGGATGCCGTACCACCAGCAGGTGCCGTCGTGACTTGGACTAGATTTACCATCCAAAAAGAAGGTGTTTCGAAGGTCCAATCGCTGCAAGCTTGGCATATCAGGAAGGCACCATCTTCACGGGTTTCGATCCAAAGCTCCTGGGAAAGGCCTGAGATGATGGAAAGATGGAAGGTTGTCCACATGAAATGAATAGTGAAGCGAATTAGATGAAGACATATCCGTTTGAGGGCTGTGACACAATTGATCTCAAGATGAATACATTGCACTGGCTGAAAGATGTAGGTTTTCAGATTAGATGCTGAGATGGACCACTATTCACCGTTTCGTTGAATCATGTTTGATAAAGGCAGTGAGCCTCTCCAATTCGCGGCTCTCGTGCTCCAGCAGTGATCCAGTGCTTGGGCTGGTTGTTGGAGTCAAGGCAAAACCACAAAATCATTCGGTGGATGGGGCAAATGAGTCGCCAAAATTCAACAAAGCAAACAGGCTTCAACAAAAACCAATGTTTTCAAGGTTTTTGGCAAGAAAGGATCTGTTTTTTCTCCAACAGTTCGCGTTTTTTTCCCCATTTTTTGGGGTTTCATGTGGTTTCATCCTTGAAGTAAGGTGGGCAATGCTTTGGGTGGTGTCGTCTTTGGTGATGCTCCACTTCCATGTCCGGGCCACCTAAGCGCATCACCCAAAGGCTGTGTTGAAGGGTGAATCGACCGAGGTACTGGACCCGATGGTGAAGCCTATTTCGAGGTGGTGGTTGAAGAGCTTCGTCAAGGTGAAGAAATCTTGGAAAAACATCGGGAAGAAGAAGTGGAGGACATGTTTAGTGTGAAACTTTTGGTGAGGTGTCATGCTCTCAGAATGAATGCAGGAAAAACAATTAATCAGAATCTCATTGGGCATCCCTCAAAGCCTCCGATGGTTGATTCATTCTGTCGCCGATCATGAGATGCGAAAGCCCTGTAAAGCGATGGGAAATCTCAAATGTTGAGAGTTGACAGAGGTCTCAAGAGTTAACAGAGGTTTTGATGTCCGCTCACATACCATCTCCAGGTTTTAGATTCTGTCAGCATGTCGTGTCCATCAACAGCCAAATGCTACTTATACCAAGCTGTGCAGGTAACGACGACGGTCTGGTTTTGGGCGTTGCATCCAAGAAGCCTCAAAGCATGGATGACATCCTCATGGGATGTGATGTGAAGGCGTCCGTATGAGTGAAATTTAATGGTGGTGGGGCAAGGATTGGTCAGATGTGTCTAGTGATTTAGTGCAATCAGAATCAATCAAGGAAAAAGACCACGTCCAACTGAAGCAAACATCATCCTGGCAAATTTTATTCAAGCCTTTCATTGCTTCATGATTGCGACTGATGCACCTTCTGAGAGTTGGGGATATAGGAGGCGTGGAGCATCGGCTACAATGGGTGTTCCTTCTCTCCAGACGTGGAGGAAGACCTTCCGGTGAAGTGGAGCCCTGTGTAGAGCCCCAATGTGGAAACACTGCCGTGGAGGGTTGGATATGAGGAGAAGGTGTGTTTGAAGATTTGTTTGATCACATCTGATCTTATGATTTTTAGTGACAGATTGTATGAAAAGAAATAAGGTTGAGAAATGAGACATGAACAAAAATATGAGAAATATGCAATATGAAATATGTAAGAGATTGGGTAATACATCGCATGCTCTTCAGCACTCCTCTCCAACTGCTTCCAAGGTCAATCTGAAGCGTGGGGATCATGTGGGACTTCTGGTCAAAGGTGACGGGAGTTTGATCATCCTGCTCAACGGAGCTCCTGTTTGTAAAGGTCCACGAAAAGCGCCAGCCCGGCACTCAGCAGTTGAACATGGATGAAAGTGATGACATTGAGATCTTCCAAAAGATTTTGAAGTTGAAAAAGAAACAGGGTTTTGCAAAGACACGCAGACAATTTGCTAATATCATTAAGTATCCTGGTGTTCAAAATGGATCTCCATCTTGAGGTTCTGGATGTGCCACTCTATCCTTTTGTGGATCTTTTAGGCCTGGCTGGAGCTGAGTGTATGAATCGGAATCTACAGCTATTTTTTTTGTGGGTTTTCCTAATGAGTCATTTGGGTTGAAAGGCAATCAAACAAAACTCACTGAGAGGCAATACTAAAGCTGTGCAACTGGTAAAGCCAACGGCAGAACTGGTGAGAACTGGTGTGGTGAATTGTGCCAAGGTCTTGGGGAAAGGGGTAGCGGAGCAACGGAGCAAATGGCTTAACGGTGAAGTCTCAACATGGTAGGATTGGTGGAGAGTTTTGGAAATCTCTGTTTTTACAGTTTTGACCCGAGATGTTCATATTCAATGCTGGAATATTTGCTGAGGCAGTCGTGTTGTTCCAGATTTCCCCATCTGTTTTGCTTGGCCTGATGGCCCACACTGTGCCAGGCGGTGAAACGAAGTCTCCTCAGCAGCCCTGGGAAAGACCCTGCCTTCTTTGATGCCTGGTGAGATTGCAAAATGAGACTGGCGTGGTGTGATAAGACATGAGACATCGAGACCATGTTTGGAATAGCTGTAAAAAAACATACAATTCTCGAAACTTTGGATATCGCAAAGCTGAAATGCAATTTCGCCACGAAAATCCCTGGAGTCGGTCATGATGTACATAGAGATCCTCGGACTTCCCAGTTTCAAGTGCTGGAGTTCAGATTGATAACGCCCGTCAAGTCTTGCTTGCGGAAAAGGGCGGATCAGTCCAGGGGTCCTTAACTGCCAGCATACCAATGGGAAGTGTTTTGAACCGAATCCGGTGAGAGGTGGCTGCTTGAAACTATGCTGTGACCCAACATGATGCAGTTTTGATGCCCAAGTCTGAAGTAGTAGAAGATGCTGATGTTTCTCTGAAGTGCTTGACAACAAGTTGGCAAAACAGGATCTAAATTTTTGCAGAATCCATGAATGAAATGCATAGCTGACCATTAAATACAACAATGCAACTGTGTTTGCCCCCTCCCAATTATAGAACGCCAACTTATAGAACTTGAGTAGTCAGCTGTCATTGCGACATGGCCGAAGGCGAGGTTGACAATGACACTTGGCGGCAGGAAGCTGTGCGCATGCAGCAGGAGAATCCAGAACTGACAACCTCTGAGATCGCAGCGCAGTTGCAGAAACCGGTGAAAACTGTGAAGAACGCCTTAGCAAATGCCAGAAAAAAAGGGCTCAATTTTGAAAAGGCATCTGAAAAGGCTACAGATACTTCGAAGATTCCAGCTTTACCTTATCGGATAGCTCCAATTCCTGGCAAAGGTCTTGGGCTTGTGGCAACACGCAAGATCTGCCGCGGGGAGCTGGTTGTTGAAGAGAAACCCGTACTAACAGCTCCCGGAGGTTTGATAGGAATGAGAAAGCTCCAAGGACACTTTGACGCTTCGGAAGCCTCGGTGCAAGATGAGATCATGGCTTTGCATGATAAGAATGCTTCTGATGGACACGGAAAGACCCTGCCAGGAATGTTTGGAACAAATGCTTTGCCACAGGGGGTGGGATCTCCTGATGCAGCCCTGTGTTTGGTGATTAGCCGGGCCAATCATTCGTGCATCAGTAATTGCTACCATGGCTGGGTAGATGGACGTGAGAGGCTGTATGCTGATGTTGACATAGACTGTGGGGAAGAGATTTGTACAAACTAAACGAAGTGGCACAATCCAACTGCTCATCGACAAAGGGAGTTGGAAACGAAGTTTGGCCAGTCTGGGGCAGGGGCTAAGTCCACGTTCGCTAGTTCGGACCAGTACGAGCTGAAGAACCTGAGCGAGCTGGTACAAGATCTCCACGACCGCGTTGTGGATCTTGTGCTCCGCTCGCTCAGGTTCTTAAGCTCGTACGCACGTCCACGGCAACGTCCGCGAGCGCGGCCGCGATCCGGAACCGGAGCCCGTTCAAGAACTTGACCGCGAACATCCCCATGTCCATGGCCTTGACCGCGGCCTCGACCATGTTTTCGAGCGGGCTTACGGACGAGATCATGAACCTGCCCACGTTCTAGGCCAAGTACCTGCACAGAATCAAGGACTGGCCAATGGACAGAGCCATGTCCAGGCTCAGATACCAGGTCGCGGCAGTGTGCAAAGACCGGTACATGTACATGCACTGGAACCTGATCACAAACTTGGCCATGATGCAATTGGTGTAAAGATTGGGGAACTCGATGAAGCCATTCCCGAGCTGTATGCGATGCCCAACCAAGCTGTGGCTTTGGTTGAGCAGGTGTTGGAGTTGTATGAAAAACTTGGCAGGCCAACCGCTTACGCGGCTGAAGTGCGGCATTGCTTTGATGCCTATCAGCTGTCACTTTCAAATCGCAACTTGACTTCGGCCAAGCGTTGGATCGGACGGGCATATGCTGCGATGGTGGTCACAGATGGGCCGAACGCTCCGCAAACTTTGAGGTTCAAGCGATTCATGCAAAATCCCCTGGGCCCACTGCAAGGGCCACGTGTATAGTTTCGCTTCTTTGCGTGTCCAAAGGCAATGCTTGATGTATCCAACAAAAAATGCTAGCTGCTAGCCTGCCCAGTTTTTCTTTAGATAACTCGTCAAGCATGTTCGCATTCATGAAAATGCTGTGTGACTCCAGTTGCCACAAAACTCTGCCCTCAGCATCCTTGTAGTATCGCGTACGTTACAATTCACATACATTGCATGTTCTTGCAGCCCCTCTTGGCTTGGGCATGGGTTTGAAGAATTGTAAGAACAAGGATTTGCAAAAATCAGTGAACAAAGCTGCAATTTGGCAGACGGTTTACTACGTAGAACCCCACCTTTGGAGACTCCAAGTAGTTCACCATGGCCAGCCGCAAGCGTGCCCTCATCATTGGCTTAGGTAAGCTATCTCCTGAGGTGAAGCAACAGTTGCTTGACATCTTAAGAAATGGCTGATCTTGGGACGGAGCCATGATTTTAGATGTTCGATCATTTGCAACCATGATCTCCAAACTTCACGCATCCCAAACTTCCAGCAGTTGAATTTCAGGGTTCTGGGGGTCACTTGAATAAACTGGTGGCATTTTCGAGTGGCCAAACCAGCGGGAGACCCAGGATGGAGAAGTTTGTGGCCCCTGAGCGACTGGAATACCTTCGGGGTCTTACTCCACAGCAAATGCAAGAAGCCTTGGCTACGGAAAAGATTGGCCTTGAGCGCGAGGGTATCTACTTAGAGGTTTGGGAAGAGTAGGTTTGTATGGGTTTGTGAGACGTAGGATGCCAGAGGATGAAGAAACGAAGATTGCTCCAAGTTGTGCCTAGTGTATTTGTTTGGTAAGGAAGAGGAACTGCAAGAGCTCCTGTTAGATTCTAGCTGAAAAAAACCCAACAAACTGGGATTCGGACTCAAGTTCAACAGGCATCCGCGGCTGTCTTCCAGGACCTTTTTCTGGGAGACATTGGATCCTGCCAGCCTTCAAGCAACATTTGAAGAAAGAAAAGTATGATGTGGTGCCTTTTTGGCGCTGGCATCCGGGGTCCCCCCGAGCAACTTTCCACTTTTCGAGGTCTTGATGAACATCACGTGCCTGGAATTGGTAGACGTACATACTTTTATCATCTTTTATTTTATCCAAGACTCCAAGACGTGATTGTATTTGTATATTTCTTCCATGAGTCATGAATCAAACATACCAACGATGTCTGGATCAGACCATGGTGAATTTGGTGGTTTAGGTTGATGCTTGACTATCCGAGGAAACTCTTTTGCAAAGGATTTCTAACCACGAACCTCAACAACTGACCTTAACCTTCACATACCTTAACCATCCAACCGACCACTGGCTCAATATTCCACCAGTGCAAGTCTGGGATGGTCGGATGGTTTTTTCAGCTGAGGCATTTTCATGCGCCTGAAGCCAAAATTGCCTTCAACACATACCCTTTGGATACTGCGGACGCGATCAGAAGAGTGTTGACAACTGCATACACAGAGTGAGCTCTTCCATCCTTTGATGGATCCCAGAGACACCATTGATTTTCCGATGCAAAGACATCCAGGCCTTGCATTAGCTGGTCAGTTGACAAAAGGCTTGTGAGAATCGTGGGACTTTTGGACTGGACATGGAGTCAAGGTGGACATTTTCATGGCAGGAAACACTTAGATGCAGAGCTTTCAGAGCGCTTGAGCCTGGGCACCTTCCAATAACCATTGCGTCCTGAGAAAATAATCAAAGCTGTCATGGCAAACAGTGAACCACGTGTCAGACAGGATTGAGGGCTGAAGAGGAATCAACAGCCAGGGGGGGTCGTCTAAAGGATATTGATTTTCATGGAGGTATTTCAATTCATGGAACAAGATGATGGCATTGTTGCACATGATGCCCCACATCATGCCTGAATTCATTGGTTTGGCTCAAGCCATGTTGAATGCTTGGAAACATTGGTGCGGTTTACAGCACAGCTGTGCAGCGGAGTGCAGTTGTTATTGTCAATCAATTTGTGACACAGTGCAGCCAAGAAAGTCATCAATTGGCTTTTGTGGGATTCGGTTTTTCAGTTCTCTGGGATGCTTTGGTTACGGTAAGCTGTTTAACTGTCACGTGCTTGAGATTTTGGTTCCAACGGTTCCTGCAGCTACCTGTTTTGAAACATCTCTGGACCGCGGGGCGATAATCGATGACGCTTTTGGATCCTGTGGTCGAGCCCCAGGTGCGGCAGCTGATGAAAAATGATGACACCCTGCTGGTGGTGCTGAAAGATGATGCTGAAAGCAATACATTTTTTTCCGATTTCATATGATTTTCATTGATTTTCATATGTTTGCCAATGATTCAACTGTCAAATTTCCATGCTACCTTTGGTTGTCAATAGGCAGTCATCGACCCACGGAGCTTTGGTGTGGAGCCAGAGGTGTGGCAATGGATTCATGGTGGAAGTGTTTGGGTATCCCAACTGAGTTGGTTTTTGTGCCTTGTGCCTTGTGCCTTGTGGCTTGACGTGGAGACTCTAAAACAGTGGCTGTTTCAGGCTCACTTGAGTGTGATAAGCATGGAGAGAAGAAGGATTCATTAAAGAAATACAGCATGGCAAAATTCTTTTCTTGTGGCGCCCACCATTGTCATTCGGTTGAGATTTGAAATGGCCAACTACAATGGTGCGTTGCTTAGCTGTTCCAGCTTCTGTGACATCCTGCGGAGCCTAAACTTTCTAAACTTTCTACTTAGTGATTCTCAGAAGCTCAGTCTTGACAGTATCTAAAACCAGAAGAACAAACATGGCATGACATCATGATAGTGCATGCTTTGGCTTTTGGTGTTGGCGCCTTATATCAATATGTTGGTCCACCTTCCACGTGTTGTGTGCCATGGTCCCTCACCCTTGCGGCCAGCCGGCCGTACGACCGCGGTCTCTCCGCGACTTGCCTGGGGGACCCTGGGCGTCGCAGTGGCCGCGTGTGGCAGTCGGCACGCGAGTCGCACGAGTCGGACGGGCACCATGCGGCGCTGTAGCGAAGATGCCAAAGTCTTGGAGGTCGAGTTTGGATTCCAACGCTTTCATCATCTAATGTTATGAGTTATGAAGGATTCTTCAGGAACGAAAAGGGCAGCAGTTCTGTATAGTTTTTTTCTTTATTTTTCTTTGGAATTCTGCAAAGAATTTATCCGCTTTCTTCTACATGGTCCAGCATGGTTATGAACTTGCGTAAGAAGGTCGGCATTGGTCAGCTTCATAGCCTGTTTGTTTCCTTGCTCCATATTGGAAGCTATGTTGCCATCCTTTCGCTGGAAATGGGAAAAATGAAGGTAGTATCTTCAAGCAAGAGTCCGTTTTTTTTTTGAAACATCGCCAATTTCATGTGGTGAAAAACACTGGATTTTCCCAACCCACAGTCACCCCGTGGATCATTTGAGGGCTGCCACCCTGGACCCTTTCGCTGCAGGTGGCGGAGCAAGCTGCACGGGCTGCTGGGCAACTGATGCGCGAGCAGGTGGGCGCCAAAGTGATCCGACGCAAGGCCTTTGCCGCAGACCTGTTGACAGCAGTGGATCAGCAACTTGGCAAAGGATTTCTGGCAAAAAATGACGTTTCAGCAATGATCAATGGATAGGTTGTGGTTGTTGGATTCTCTTGGGGTCGAGGATGTCTTGATATCTTGAAGTTCTGGTGCATTTGCATGAGAATGAGTTGAGAGGGTGATACTCTTACTGGTACCCCATGTGAAGCCACAGAAACAGTGAGGCAATGTGAGGAGGCGATTCGAAAGATTGCACCTTGGCTTGTGAAGAATCTGTGATTTGTGAATCTGTCGGTGCCACTTCAGTCAGTATCCCAACCTTTGACTGTGCTCTTTCCAAAGGTGCAGGACAACTTCCCAAGCCATGCCTTCCTGGGGGAGGAGACGTCAGTTTTTTACGTCACCTTCACATGAAATGAATTGCTGAAAGCTGGAAGTATCTTGAGGTCGCAGTAAACTAAAAACATAATCACTAGGGTTCACGATGGTATGAATATGGTTATGACTCGGTTTCCCCTGTTTCAGCAGCATGGTATGCCAGCACCACCGTCCTAGGAGACCTCTGAGAATACTGGCACCATTGAGGAGCTGCAAAGAAGCCAAGGTTTCTCGGGCTGGTGGACCTACCTTCAATAGGTCAGTTTCAAAACGAGACCCCAAACTTTCCAATCTTTCCAAAAGTTTTCAACACTTGGAGACTATTACATTTTTTTTCGGACATTTGCAACTAAGCACAACCAATCATCCTCATGGGTTTCTGGTACCTATCATCCCAGGTTGGTTGTGGGTGGTGGATCCCATTGATGGAACCACCAACTTTGCTTCGGGGCAGCCTATGTCTGCAGTTAGCATTGCTGCAGCCAAAGATGGACAGCTCCGTGTTGGGGTCCGGTATCCCAGGTGACACAAGCATTTGGTGTCTTGGCAACATGGTTGATTGATTTGATTTTGTCTTGCTTGAAATGCTTTTCTGACCCCCGGTCCCTGGCTGTCATTTTTGGTTCAGTCGGTCTGACGGTGCAATAACGTCTCGCGGAACACCGTGCCTCCCTGTGCAATGACGGGTCCCACGCGAGCGGACAAGTGGCTTGCTGCTGCTGCAGCGGGCACACCAAAGACGTCGCAGAGGCGTTGAGCTGGTGCAAACAATAGGTTGGAGCAATCTTGTTTAGTGGTTTGACCTTTGGCACATTCCTGCATGTTGACGCGACTCAATATCCTGAATGTCAATTACACTGTGCCTGAAAAGGACACCTGGTATGGCTTTCCGAGTAGTCATGCTTGTAGTGGGCTCATATCATTTTCCCGCTTCTTGCGATGGGTCCCAGTATTCAGTTTCCATGCGCACCCCCAGGCATGATGCGGAAGGTGGGAATGATGGATCCGTGTCGGCTGAGATTCATCGGCAAGTGGACATGGATGTGGCCAGGACTGGGGGATTTCGGGAATGCCAAGAAAAGCGGAGCACTTCCAGAAATTTCTGGAGAGTTTTTGATCCTCCAAGATACCCAGATAAGATTCAACGACCATAATTAATTGGATTTCATAGGTATTGAGAACGGAAGTTCATATCAATATGCGATTGCTGCGAGAAGGACATATGCCAAGATGCTGATTGGCTATGAGAGCAGTGAGGAAGAAGTGGTACGGAGGCGACAGAAGGTGACCGATTTGATGATGCTGGGCTGGAAGTTGACGGCATGGAGTAGTTTAAGATGTTTGAAACCATCGACCCTCAAGAGTTGGAGGTTTGGAGGTTTCTGCAATGTGACATTTGTGCACCCATATGTCGAATACATGCTTTCCAAAGGTAGCTTTGTTTGTCCCAGCTGATGCACTGCGTCGAATCCTGATTTGACTTCTTGTCTCATAGCGAGCGGCCAAGGATCAAATGGCTTCGTAATGAGGAAAAGTTGACGTACATGCAGGGAATGAATCACCTGCCAGGGGGCTCAGAGAGATTTCTGTATCTTGCGATCTCCCAACGATCATCCAAACCTGACATCTTCATGTGACAAACCAACGATCATCGAAGGATGGCTACATGCAGCCGAGAGCTGAAGGACGAGGATGCTGCATTGCAGGTCTTCGATTTCGTGATCCGCCAGGCGGGCCCAAAGCTACCAGTGACAGGGAAAAAACACTGCAATGATCAAGTGTGACTACCATCTAACCATGGACATTTTCATGAGGAAACATCCAATTTCTTTGTAGTTTGTATCTATCCAACCCTGGCAGGCTGATGAAAACCTCTTTCATCCTGATGCTGATAAACTCTTCACTGCCAACCAAGGGTTGGCTGAGAAGTTGCGTGAAATGATTCGAGAACAGAGTCCCAAAGTGGCCCAAAGGCTTGCAGAGGTGGACATTGATTTCCTTCCCATGATTGCAGCTTGGCCGGGAAGCGCTTGGCGTAAAAAGGAAGATCAACATCTGTAAATGTAAGTATTTGGACGCTAATTAGTGTCACCCTCTATAAATGTTGTTTTTTTGTCACAAGATAGTTCAAATTCAAACGACAACCGCTAGCCTCATGATTTTCATTGTAAAGATTAGAGACATCAGCACCAAATTCTCGTTCTTCTTTTCTGCAAGAAATGCCAACTTGATGTTACCGAGTTGTAGATCTCCAAAAAGAAAATTAAGGTACAGAATTGGCTTATCGATCTCTTCTTGCACGTGCTACCCACAGAAGCGGCGGCACGGCTTTGGGATCACATGTTGGAGTCTCAAGGAGCGGGATCATTTGGCTGATAGCAGCCAGCAGCCAGTGTGCCGATGCGGGATTTGTTGGATGGTTACGGAAATGTACAGAAAACCCCCATGCAAAAACCTTTGTTTTTGCTTTCTTGCGTCAGGAGTTCCATTGAAATTCGCAGCGCAATTGCTGCTGTCTGGAAAGGAAGCCACTTGGACATGGTTGGGGCTGATATGTGCTATGCGGCTGCTATTTGGTTTGAGGGTCTTCTAAGAATCATGAACATCAAAATTCGAATGCGGGGTTTCTTGGCGCTTACTGTAGGCATAGCCAGAAGATATTACTAAGATACTATATACCATGCAAATGTACATTGAAACATCTTCAAATGACTCAGGCAGGTTCAAACTTGCTCAACTGCCAGGCGATCTTAAGCTGCCTTGAGGAAGATTTGCAGGAGGTTCTCTCAGATCTGCCAAGTCGAATTGAAAGTGTCTTGGTGTGATATGGCGCTCAGTTGAATTGCAGGGCTTTTGGGATTAGAATTATATCATTGTACAGAATCGGTATAAAGGTCCGGCAATTTGAAGGGAGCAGTTTGCACTCTGGGTTCTTGTTTGAAGCATCTCTTTGGAGAGCTCGATGGTTTGGAAACTGGAGGTCCAGAAGATGTGGATTTGCTTTTGTATTCAGACTTCGCAGACGGGATTGAGATTGAGCAGATTGTGGATCACTATGTGCAAGAGAAGCAGGTACAGGTTCAAGAGGAACCCATGCAGGTGCAAGCAAATCTGTTGCCAGATCCACTTGAAGGCAATGTGCCATTGCAAGTTTTTGAACTCAAGCCGGCTGTCAAAATGCCACGCCGTTGGCAGCCATGGAAATTCATTACAGTTGCTATGGTGATTCCATGGCTTCTCATGCATGCCACTCAGTTACATGAGCCAAGTCTTTCCAAGCGAGCAGCACCACCAATGCTGCACAAGGCATCCCTGCCAGTGGTTTTGCATTTCGTGCCCATGCATGAGGCAAATTGGCCAAAGTGAGGTCGCAAACGCTTGGACTAGCTCTGTGACTAAGGGTTGAAAGAGCCTTGATATTTGCAGATTTTTTTTTTGCGCGGTGGAAGTTCCATTCCTAGGAACCACCGAGGGTGCGCATGCATGTTTGGGGCACCGGTTGCTAGTCTTCCTTGACTGGAGCCCTTTGTAACCGACAGTGAAAGACCATGAAGGGAATGAACGGACATCGCCTGGCAAAATTGATTTCAAGACGTTTCAGACAAGTCAGTGACCCAACTGATATTTCAATTAAATTCATTCCCCAGCGAGTGTGTAGTTCGGTCAAAAGTAGACAGAAATTTCTTTCAAAAGTTGCGTTTCAAGACACTGGAGGAATTTGCAAGAAAAAGAACAAATACAAATCGCAGTTGCCACTTTACTTTCGTAAGCTGCTCAACCTTGGTGTTGGGTGAAACTCGCCTCTCTGAGTTTCTGTCACGATTTTTGTCACCTCCTTGTGCCTCCAGTTTTTTTTTTGGCTGAGTTTGTGGCGTGGGGCCTTGACAGGATCTTAGTCATCCATTTGTCTCCCGAATTCTCTCCGAGCCAAATCTCCTTGGGGGGATTTGGCTCTTGTGTGTTTGTTGCCCTAATGGCTTGTCTCTTTACTGTCAGTTTACTTGTTTTTGCTACTGGCCTTGGTGTTTTTATTCCCTGTTTGGGGTTTATGCCAGTGCAAGGTGTAATTCTGCTCTATGTTACAATCCAGTTGGAAGACCAAAAGACCTGTGGGCAATGGTTGTTCGATACACTGAGTTGTAATAGCTTCGAAGAAATAGAAGTAATCACACACCTCACGTACCTCGAAATGAAATTCCTCCAGTCCTGTACAAGTTCCGTAGAAACTGTTTGGAGGGAAATCCGGAAGTCTTGAAATCCTCATTGCTGCTTTGAACATATTTCACACACACAATCGACCAGTGATTTGTTTGAAGATTGGATGATGTTCTCTCCAAATTATGCCACAATGGCTTCTACCTTGAGCGGCTTTGTGGCCATGCGTGACCAGCGCGCAGCTACAGTGTTTGGAAAAGTGAAGATACTGCTCAATTTGAATTGACAAAGTTGCAGTTGCTTAGTTGCTTTGCTATCTTTTGCTCGCTAAGCACCACTTATGGCAGAATTTACCAGCTGACCTGAAGTCCAAGGCCATTTATGAACCTTTTCGAGATGAGCTCTTTACAGCCGAGTTGAAGCGTGGCGCCTTCCTGAATGGTCCCCCTGGCATGCTGTCCTTCTCTGCTTCAGCAGAAAAACCGGGTGTTTTTTGGGAGACACTTCCAGCATTAAAGGGAAGTTATGCAACAACAGGAGATTTATTTTCAATATATTTGCAGCTCCATCCGTCAAGGGGTAATCTTGAATCATTGCCATCTTTTGTGCAGGCCAAAGTATCCGCGTCTCGGAGGCCAAAGAGCTTTCAGAGGCCTGGTCCACTGGTCGCGATCAAAACCCGTGAAACTTCGGATTGTTGAGCACCCAAGGCAGTGGTTGCCTCGGGTTGTGCACCAAATCCCAAAAGTTCAGCTCCCTGCATGCGGGCCATGAGTGAACTAGCACCCAAGACAAGGCGAAATTGCCGCTGCCAATGGAGGGATGGGAGATTGTTGTGCTAAATGATCCAACTTAACACCTCAACTGCCGCACTTGAATGCACTTGATGCAGCCAAAAATGTTGCTATCAGTGATTTTTTTTCACGTCCTTCCAATGGAAGGACAATCCGCATCTTGGGCTCGGCCGCGATGAACTTTGCCTGGCTTGCGTGTGGACGCCTGGATGCTTGGTTCGAGGTGGACCTGAATGCCTGGGACAATGCGGCGGGAGCCTTGTTGGTCCAAGAGGCTGGATAATTTTTTTATGATTTTTTGATGAATGGATTTCCAACATTTTTCAACACATTCTCATGATTTTTTGGCAGTTTCCCAGAGTTTTGTGGGACCGTTTTGAAAGAACACATGAGTGGTTGATGAGTTGATGCGTCATGTCTTTGTTAGGCAGGTGGCATGGTGACGGATTGCACCGGTTCTCCCTATACCTTGAGTACTCGACCCATTTGTGCCACCAATGGTCTGATCCATTTTGAGCTGTCATTGGGCTGCAATAACCAACGCGCGACAGTGCGAGCTTGGTTTGTGAGTCTTGAGTACTCATTGACATGAATTGGCAATCTTATTTTTAGTGATCATATCAGTGATATGATTGTTGGCGCCTCGTTGCCATTGTTGGATCACTGGGCCCCTCCCATTTTTGTCCATTCAAATCGCAACACTGCCAGGCTCGAGATTCTGGCCAAGACCAATGCTACACAGCTCGATCCGTAGTCGAATGGTTTTTACCCGACACACCCAGGGGAAATGGAATCTTCCTGCTCCAACAGGGAACGGAAGAACCAGGCGTTGCTGGAGTGACACCTATGTCTTAGCAATGATTCATGGTGGATTGCCTAGAAAAAGATGCGAGTGCTTGAGCGATATTGGTCCTTACGACATGAGTTGTCCACGGCAACAAAGAGCAAGGTCACAATAGAAGAAGAGATGCTTGCAGTAGAGTGGAGACACTCATTGTGACAACCAACATACTTTGGCTAAAAGATGGAAGGAATGGCAAACTATCCCGAGCTGCTGAAACGAAAAGTTGCACCTTCCCCTAGCCGCCAGGTGGATGAAGCCACAGGAATACCAAAGCAGTCAGGGACGCTCAGTCGCTGAGAGGAGACTGTGAGTTGAAACTATAGAGCTTGATTCTGCAGGGCTGGTTTCAATGGTTTGTTGATATTTGGGCCTGAGGCTTCAAGCCTTCGTGATTATGGGAGACCCAAAGATCACGGCCCTACTTCCCAGTGCAAAAGAAGTCTGTGAGAAGAGTTTATCATGTGCTGCAAAGTTGCAAGTGGTGTGGATACCTTTCGACTTGTGTGCCGCAAGAGTATTCAATGATATGTGATGTAGACGGTAGGCTATCGAGGTTGTAGAATCATTATTCCTTTGTGGAACATCGTCAACTGTGGGGGCTACTTTGAGCTTGCTTTGAGAAAGGGACAGATCTTTATGCTTTGTACTGTATGTTTGGCAATGCTTTGCGAAAGTGCCGCCGTTATGGAAAATTCACAAGGTTTGTTAAGAATCTCGTTTGCATGTGGCACACCTGGAGGTTGTTCCAAACTTCTTCAGTGATGCAGAGTGTTTACATCTGCGTGAATTAGTTGAGGTGCCGCAGTGACTGGCACGCCAGTATTATTTCATTTCAACCATAGACAGAAAGAAAAAGATACAAGCGAGATACTTCGACAAAACGGGTGAGAACTCTCAGATTGGCCCTGCTTTGCGTCATCATTGCTTTTCAGAATTCATTTGGATTAGTAACGCTGTTTGTTCAGGCACTTGTGCAGAATGATTTCAACAATTGCTCTGACCCGCCAGCGGCCCCATCTTCCCCACTCCCTGCACTCCAGGCATCGTGGATGCCCTCATTGGTCGGTGCTAATAACCGCACAGAACAGGCAGAGGGTATGGCCTGGGTGGGGTGATGAAACCAAGGAAAATGGTGACCATTTTTTCTGGTAAAGTCTAAACTTATCTCTACACTCTATATTCTATATTGTAAGTTAAGATAGAAACCTATTGAAGCCTTGGGTCCTTCTGGCATCCATGTTTTCACCACTCATTCTTTGGATCGCACCAGGACTATGACAGGGGCAATCTGGAGAACGTATTGGCACCTACAAGGTGTGGGGTCGATGATGCAGTTGGATTGATTGGCTTGATGGTCATTGGCAAAAGGACGTCATGGTCGTGCATGATGAGATACGTTTGGACCTGAGTGGGGGCCACTGGACTGCTTGACACCGTTTAACATCATGAAAGGGACGATAGATTAACGGTGCAAATCTGTCTGGGTTCTCCATGCCAGCCTTCTATGGATAGAACTGTCACAGATGTAAAGGTGGATTACTGAGGCACAAGACTCCGTGGTGGAACGCCTGGAACATCGACTCCTTGCAATCGGTGGTTTGCCGATTGAGAAGCCACCTTGTTGCACTGGCGATGTTGGGGATGGACCGCTGCCCCCACTGTCTTGCTGAATTCCAGCTTGCCAACTTCCCGAGTTTGGAGCGGATGAATGCAGTGCGATATGCTGGGAACCACAGCCGTGTAATTTGCCAGGAGGAAGTCATTTGTGAATTTGTGGTGTGTTCTTGGCTGTTCAATTATTGAGTCCAACAGAACCATGAGACCAAGGCACCAGGGGAGTACTTTGACACGCACCATGACGGGAAGTTCCGACCCCTCACTGTGCGGGGCCTATGAATGGCCAAGTCATGTTATGATTGTTATGTGATTGATGGTTCTTCAGTGCTGTGATAAAAAGAATGCGTCAGGATCATCTAGGTCTGCGAGGAATCTAAGTATCACAAACAATTGGAGGAACGAAAGCAACACCGAAAGAAAAAACACCCAGGGAACAAACACACCATTCAGGGAACAGAAAACGTGGAGCCAATATATGCATATGTGCATACGTAGTAGGAACGACAATTCAAGATTTGATGCCCCGTTGTTTCCTTAGAAAGTGTGCACTGTTTCTTCTGGTGCAGCTGCACTGCAGAAGCCTTGCACTTGCGCCAGTTTGTTTTGTAAAACGTGACAGATCTTTGTCTACCTCAATGACCTGGAGGAAGAGGATGGTGTGACTCTCAGAATTGAGATGTTGAAAGTGAAAACACATTGATTTGAAGGTTTGCTGTAGTTCAATGGTTTGTCAACAGATTTCCTAGTAAGTTACGCATCGCTAGCACATTTTCATGGGGAGGTTTTAGTGCACAATGCAGGGACATTTTGTGTCCATTTTGATTTTCTGGGTGTTGCTGTCAGATGCCGGCGACACATACTTCCCTTTTTTGGGCTTGAGCTTCAGGCCCAGGTGCCATTGGGGTGAGTTGGGAGTGACCAGGGCTTGACTAACGTTCCAAGACTAATTTTTATCATGGTATGAAACTATATTAGACTAATATGGAGGCCAAACAGGATAAAGTAGAGTCTTCCAAATTCAATCAAAAAGGCGATGTTACACTTCACTGTTGTATGATTAGACATGACCATTTGAAGATTTCCCATGACATCCGATGATTTGCAAACCTCAGGCAGGGCACTGCGGTGATGTGGACGAACTCCGTGGATGGAAAGGAAGATCCAAGGGTATTGCATGCAGGCCCGGTGCAGGGTGGAACCACCGAGATGGGGAGAGTAACGGATCACCGTAGATTTCAACTAGACTTAGACAGTGTTTGGAGAAATCACGAAGATGAAATGGGAATCTCACCAGTGAATCACAGGGCTTAGTATTTCACGAGCTTAAGGTGCTGAGATCCCGTTATCTCAGTCGCTCGTCAGTGTAAACACAAATTCAAACCTGCGCAAGAAACAGACTGGGATTGTGAATATGGTTGGCTTGTATTCAGTGCAACTAATTTCAGCCAATTTCATGTCGGAGGAAACAGCAGAGAAGGAAACACAACTTTCAATCAAAAGATTAGAGAATGGCTCTGGTGAGCTGCAGGTCGGGCGCCCACGCTGGGAGTCAAATACGGTGAGAGAGCTCAAAAAGGGTCAGTTTAATGGCAAGGGCAGAAAGAAAGAAATAATGAAAGACCGGACAAAAGAAAGAAAGAAGAAAACAAAGCGTGATGTGCATTGGGATTGCTCTGGTTTTTCAGGTGATTCAGCCGGATTTTGGTGAGTAATTTTCCTTCACATCATTCAGTCAGAAGTTTTTTCTGCTTGCTTGCGAGCTTTGCCACCATTTGCTACCTTTCTCCTAAGCCAAAGCTGTTGATGCTAAAATAACTTTAGACTATCCAGCCTTATGCCGTCAAATTTCTGCGAACGCCTGAGGTGTCAATTGCTTCTTCAACACCAAACAGTTTTTTGGCAATAGCAATATCCGTATGGGCATCGAGTCAAAATGAGTCAATTTGATGAATCATGAATCACAAATCGCAGATAATCACAGTATAGAATTGGCCTGGTATATGATAGTTAGTGGCATATACTACCTGAGCACTTTTACTTTGACTATGATACTGACAGCTTCGAATGCCGCCGGTAGTTTGGATAACCACAACCGGACCATGGCTAGTGATTTTTGAGGATGCGGCACATGATCCCAGATCTCAAGGACATACTCCCTCGGCTGTGGTTCGTGTGCAAGATTCCCGGCATGTAAGAGGAAAAAGACGACTTCTACTTCTATAATTCTATAAATCTTTGTTCACACATTTGGTGTTGCAACTTTCCTCAGACTCTCTAAGATTTTTGAGGAAATGCATTCGGAAATGCTACCTGTTGAGAAAAACCGCAGGAGTATGACCTAGATGAGAGCATGGAATGTGAAGTGAGGAAGCTTGGGCGTTTGGGATGCCTAGCTTGGTGCAGCCTCACCTGTGGTGCAACAGATTGATGTCTTGTTAACTATCAGCTGCCACCATCACCAATTCATTTTTTATGTCTGAATAAGAAGCTGTTTGATGTTGATTTCCCTGAAGCTTGTAAATTTATGTCAATTTGATGATTTGTAATCACTTTACTCGCATACAAAGATACAGTATTTTTTCCACTATCAGAGAAGATTTTTGCCAAGGCCAAAACAGTGAGGGCAAGTTGGTGGCGTATCAACTTTGTTTGGGACCCTGGTGTGGTAGTTTTTTTGGAACCCGAATTTTGTTGTTTTTACTGAGTGCGTGGGGCAGGTACTTCGCCAAAGCTTGTGGCGGCCGGAGATCCCAAGTAGCGGTCAGACGGCCTGCATCTTGCAAAGTAGAAGCACAAAGCAGATGGGTAGATGAGTAGATATATGATAGGGTCAGTTGGATGTTCCATCCCTTTGCTAAAAAAATGTATGCTTCCAAGCTATTCGAACAGGTGAAGGCTTTCCTTAGTGACGAGGAGGTGGATCACTTCATGAAGTTGCTGGAGGCAAGAGTTGTCCGCTGTTGGATGCACCATTCGTGTGAATGACGTGTTCTAAGATAGGATAGATGTAAGCTTAGCCATTTCAGAGCGCCAGTGATTTTTGATATTGGAGCTATTAGCCCAAACTTTCTGATTGTCCTGTTATGAGCTTAAGTTTTCCTTTCAGGATGGGGCTTTTGAAGGACAGCACCTTTCAATTGCCCAATGTTGTGAGCTTTTGGCCAGGCGTCAGGTAAGGCCAACGCAGAAGCCTTCACTGAGGGTCCTTTCTGTGGAGGGACGCAGACGTTGAGACTTCTTGAATTCGAGGAGACAGAGGTTGTGAAATCTGTGGAGGACAGGGATGCTGACATGGGATGGTGGATACCGCTTACTTTTGATGTCCTTTGTTAAGTTGCTCTTACGCTAATCTGAGTTTGAGAAGAAACTTGATGTCAACAGTCAGGTCTAGGTCGAGATGAAATTGAAAGAAATTGGAATATCTTTACCATTCTTTGCCCCTTTTTTGCCTGTCAACAGCGGCAAAGTATTGAAAAGGCTTTTGCTCGGTGGTTGCTGGGCCATTTGCCAAAATTCCTTGGCAACTTCGTTCCGTGCATGCCTTGCATCCCCTTGGATCCGTCAGGACAGGCTGGTAGACACTGGAGGGCTGCCCCTGAGTCATTTGGCACCGCCAGGGATACTCAGTCATGAGAGCTGCATCGAAAAAACAACGGTGCCACCAGCCATCTCTACAGACATGAATCAAAGAATGTGAAGATATGTGAAGTGCATTTCCCTTGTATCCATTAGTCTCCTGTGGCCCTCAACCCTTCAGGATGGGTCCCAATTGCTTCTATGATCTCCAGGCTTCGCATTGTCCGTGCTGCCAGTGACAGAGGACTTTGCAACCGTGGCTGCGGGCCAAAGTCTGTTGGGACTCAGCTGAAAACCGAAAAAAGAGCCAAGGAAGGTGGCATCAGGAATGGAGACAAGGAATAAATAGAGCCTTTAAGTCCAAGTTCAGATTCGAAATCTAAGCATTCATTGTTTTTTGACAAGGCTGAATGTTCCGCAAATCTTTTTTCCTAAAAAAGTTCATGTGATACTCTTGATGTCTCAGGTGTATATTTGCCTCAGCGAGAAGGACGAAGTATTCTTCTACCGGCGGCATCCTCGGTGTTTTCTCCGAATTGAATTCATTTATCAACGAAAACACGCGTGTTTTCAATTCAACACGAATTGATTACTTGACTTGCAAAAATGGTAGAAGGCATTCAAGGCAACGATGCCATTTTGAATACCAACATCTGTGATGGATTATTGATATTCAGATTGGGTCTACGACTGAAGTTGCGAAAGGGCGATGCTTTGCTATGGTTGGGATGCCAGTGGTTTCACGGGGTAAGCATGATACGGGTGTTTCCGGTGTTTCCTCGATTTCGGGACCCTACAAACATCTATTTCAAATGGACATATTAAGGGCAGCCAATCATTTTCGCGACCAAGATAGGATTGGCCAGAGATTCATGTGGCAGTGAGGGGTTCGGAGGATTGAGTTCAACGGGGACTTTCTGATTTTGGTGGTGTTTGTTGAACCTGACATATCAATGCTTGGGTCTGAAAAATTCTGAACATGCATTTCAACAGTTTCTTGTGGTATCCGTTTTGGATCATTCTTTGCCAATGGCCAGTGAGTTTCGCTTGAGGCCAAACGTGGAGTGGCGAGATGAAGACCCCATCGAGGATCTCCGCACTGTGAGGGTTCACTTGCCAGCAGGGCCCAGTGATGTTCGGGGCCTCAACATTCCGGTTTGTTGATGAAAGGGGGTGAACTTGGAGGAGAAATGCACATCTTTAGAAGCAACACTTGCAGCAACTCAACCGCAGTTTTGAGAAGATAGATGCTCATCCATCAGGAAAGCTTGGTGTACCTGCTTGTCTGCAGGTACATAGAGCCATTGGCATTGATGCGTTCTTCCATGATCACGATATCCGACACCAGCCTGAGCACTGAGTCAGGGTGAAGGGTACATGGGTGCATCGGTGCATCGGTGCATCGGTGCATTTGTTGTGACCAAGGCGTCAACTCCGGAGCTTCCAAGACTTCCAGTCTCTCGAGGTTCGAAACATTGCGAACCATTGAATCACTGCAGGATTGTGAATGATTGTTGTCCAATGGAAGCTGTACTAAACTACAATTAACTACAATCTCAGTGATATCAGCGATAACAGTGATATCCTTCTTACATGTTAGTGTGCTGAGGTGGCCTGTAGCTGAACGCGAAAGAGCGGAGTTTTGAAGTTGCAGAAGTTGCAACGCATTTTTCCCGAAAGGTGGTAACTTGGTACTATGATATAAGGTACAAGAACCATGGGTGTTGTTGACTACACACCAAGATACTGTGAAACTGCCTACTTCTTGTAGATATGGATTTCATTGTGATTGTGCCACTTAGCCGTTCGCCGGTGATGGCTTTGGTTGTAAGAGGATCTGGTCCGGACATGCCAGTCCCGCTCGCGATCACTTCCCCGATTCCCTCCCGTTCATCCTGGTGGAGGTTTTCTGCAGGATGGACCACAGTTTCCGCTTTGAAGTGCTCACAGCCACCTTGAGTCAGCTGAAAGTTTGGCTCATTTTTATTGATCTTTAATAATCCCTGTCATACAGTCAGTTCGAGATCCCGGCACATGAAATGACTTATGCCGCTCAAAGGATCTATCGCAGAATCATTCCTATCAACCTGAGGTGCAACGCGCCCACCGTGTGTCTTAGGTTGTGACAAGCTGTTTTTTCGCTGAAGAGATGGTTATACAAAGTTACATATTACAGTAGCCATACGTTACATTATTACATACCTGTTTTTTCGTGTGTATGCCATGGTATGTCGAGTCGAGAGTTGCTGAGTTGCTGGACCTTTGATAAAGGTCCGCCAAAAACCGACCGCCGCAACTTCCAATGATTTGAAACTCGCCTCCAAACCGCCAAACCAGCGATCAATCCTTTGGATGCGAAGAGAAGTTGTTTCCGGTTTGTTTTAAGTACTAACATTACTTATCTTAGTTGATCATACTGGTTGTGAAGGGAAATATGGTTGAAAAAGAATGTTCAAAGATCATTTTCTGAGGGCTCCTTGGCTCCAGAAATGACTGGAGATAACTAGGATCCTCTATGCAAAGCTGCAGGTTGGTGATATCACGATGTGGTGGGGTCCTGTTTCAGTTTTCAGTGTACAGGCATATCATCAAAACTTGCAGTCTCAAGGCACCTTGGATTTTGGTGCTGCCATTGCTTTCATGCCACACAGCAGTATGACGTCGCTCCACTCTGCTCCGAAACTTAACGCCTACCAATTTAGAGGGAAAACATTTTGCAGAGTGCTAATTGATGGTGATTTTATCATCTTCAATCACTATCCATTGAACCTTAAGAACACTTATCCTTTGCGAAGTATGTCTACCTTCTGCTGACAATATGTAATTGGCGGACAAATCCAAGATTCAAAGACTGATGGTGCCTCGAATGTCCTACGCCGAAGAAGATCATGGCTCAGGGCACGAGGAATTTCGGGCTCTCCATGACTGGTTTCGGGAGAACCTTGTTTGGCAGAAAAGATATGCTGTAGTGGCTCGGGTCTGGGTCCATCACATTTATCAAAGTCATGCAGATTTTGCAAGCTGTGACCCAGTTGTAGCTTCAGCATATTTTGACCCATTGCTGCAAGTGCCACAGATTGCCACAGTGCCATGGGATGACACATGTTCAGACTAGTTGCTTCACCGCAGAATGCAGCTGTGGTTGTCCGTCCGTAGATCCACCGAAGCATTGCTGAATTTGGCACGATCTTCAAATGTGCAGCTTGAATCAGCACTGTGATTCCAGATAATCAGCATGTTCAGGGCGCTCCTGGTACATGCATTTATGGCGTTCCCCGCGGACCGTTGGTAAGTTTTGCACCTCCGTTACGCAGAAATGGGCGTATGGCTCATGGGTTAGGGACCTTCTCTGGCTGAGAAGGATTTACATTAGATGTGGAACATGTGAAGCATGTCTGACAGTGAGCAAACTGTAATGTCATCAATCAGAAGTATGTAGAACAAACCACTGCTCTGGCTGCAATCATGGAAAATTGATGCTTACATGGTGGTGATGTGAAACAATTTCGCGGTCCCTCATTTTTTCTGGTTCGAGTACAACAACCAACAAGCCACATGGGACATACACTCCGTGCGTGTCACTTGCATGAATGCAAAAGAGTTCTGGTCAGACGGGCACCAGTTTTAGCAAGTGCTATGTCAGGCTATGTCGTATTGTGTTGTGCTATTTAAATCTCAGTGAAGCACTGAACCAAATTGAATATTTGATGTTCCAAAAGCTCCTCTCCAAAGTTTTCGTTACTTTCAGGGAACGATTTCATCTGCGAATGGGCGGATTAGCCTGTTTCCATGCTGGGCCTCTCAAAGAGGAAAGCCAGGCATGACCGAAGGGTTGACCTGATGAGGATTCCGGTGTCGGGATTAGCAAGGTGGTGCTGCACCCAACTGAGCACCGCAACTGGATGAAAATACCCCCAAAAATAGCAATCAATTGGTAATGAATCAAGAATCTCAATCCAAACCAGTGAGACTTTATATGATGAATATCAATGAAATATCAGAGAGGAAGTGCTGAATCTCAGTCGTGGTCAGGAATCAGAGCCCACCAGGACCGACTGTGACAGCAGAGGTATTGACATTCATTGATGGTCATCATACTGTGGATATTGAAGTTTATCAATCCTTCATAGCCTAGTCATATTATGGTTGCAGTGCAAGCAAAACTCAGGTCTGCGTAAGGCCTCCATCCTTAACATCTATCTAACGGAAACCAAAACTGTGATCGCGCAAGCAATGTGTAAGCCCACGTAAGGTCCATGCAAAAGCAACTGGTATGGTCCATAGGGAGTTCCTTAACGTTTTGGAACCCGCTTTGAGGGAGACAGTATTCTATGAGATGACTCGAAAGAACTGACAGGGAACCGTGATATTTTGCACTTTGCTCAGATGCACTTGTACTTTGATGGAAGCTTTGCTTGTGCCATGGGTCTTGAAGTCTTGGAAGGACAAAGCATCTTGTCTCAGCAGAACTCTTCATGCGAAGAGGTGCATGGCTTTCACAGGGACCCACGACATTAAAAAACACCATGCATTCCATGAAAAATTGAATGGGACCTTACCAACGGACCCCTAAGTAAATTGCTAGAGTTATTAGATACTCAGGCGTAGGGGTCCTTTCATTAGGTCCTGTTGGAGATTTCTTGGATGCATAGGATCGCTTGGCCTTTGTATCACAGGTCTTCTGCACCAGAGAAGTACCTTCCCCGCAGGCCAGGTTGGCGGCGAAGGTAGTTTGAAGTGAAGGATACTCAAGGCTCCATTGAACTGGACCAAGAGACTAGTTAGTCAGTTGGTGCGTCGTTTACCATGTGAATGGGAAAATGCCGCTGGTTGAGGGCATTCAGTTTTCTTGCTTCAATATGTGATCCCCATTCTCCAATGTGATGTATCCATTCAGATCATCAAAATTCATCTCTGCAGCACATGTAACAACGTGTGTTCACCTGCATGTCAACAAGCGTCAAACAATGGTTGCTTTTCTTCTTTTGCCTCCCCATGGAAGACTTCAGAACCAACTTCACAAGTGACGTTTTGCTAGGGATTTTCTCCATGATCCCCATGGATGTTTCACTCCAGGATTTGGAGCGTCTTTTGCAACGGGAGGGTGAATCAACCCAAAGGGAGCATCGGTTGGGATGGTCATGACATGGCAGCAATGCTTGAAATGCGAGCCCTTCGCAATGTGATGATTTACCATGGAAAACCCGTTTGGGTGGATTTTGTACAGGATGCTTTTGGCTATCAGCATGAAACCAGGAATTTTGATTAAAGAATCATTGGCAGAAAAGTGAGTTTGCTCCTTGTGCAAGTGGTGTCAATTATATTGTTACATGACACCACCAAACCGCCCGAGGTGTAGATACGAAAGGGTGGGGAAAAGGTACAACGAAGGACACGGAGGGCTGCGTGATTTTGTCAACATTTACCTTTGTCAGAAGCTGAGCTATGGAGCTAAACCTCTGCGGCAGGATGTTCTAAACCTCTGGAAGGAATTAAAGCACGAAGAATCCGAGCTACAGGTTCGGGGATGGTTCGGGGATACGGGAACTCGGGGAGTGGGTTGTAGGGAGCAAAACGCACGAACCGCGAAGTTCAGTGACAAGATTTGTAAAGATACTCGACCTGGGCCGGATTCAAAGGACCTGGGAGCGTCGCCAGGTTTGGCGAACTGAAGGAAGGCGCCAAGTAGTAGGGTGCTCAGGGTGCAGGAACTGCTTCTCGGCATTTTCGCTTCATGATTCTATTCTCTTCGGCTCTGCTGTTGGACTCGGCTTGAGTACTTTGCTTTGTGAGGTGCGAGTGGTCCATGTCCTACATGCAAAGGCCTGTATGAGTTCTTTGTGATTTCTGTCTGTCATTCCATTCAGTTTGTCATGTGGATGTGTGTCGGACCTGCTTTTCGAAACAAATCATGCACTGGTTTCCATTCCTGTTATGCATGGTTGAAAGTTTTGCAGATGCTTTGAAACCGGTATCCCTTTTGCTTCCTTCCCTGCTAAATGCACAATGGTGACACAGTGATCAAAAAAAAATTAAAGTGCTGATTGGCACAGCCGGCGATCCATGCCGCTGCGTTTTTTGCCATTCCAATCCTTACCGACGTACCATGAAGTCACTTGCGAACACGAAATCCGCTCAAAGAACACTCATAACGTTGGAAGGTATCATCCGAAGAAAATTATGCGAGGAATATCTTTTTGCCCCTTGGACAAGCATTGGTCACTCTGCTTCAAAGCGCCAAGCCCGTGGAAGACTCCGCTGTCGTCCATGAAACGCCCGAGGTTTAATACTTGGCAGCAAAATAGCGAAGGCCAAAAGAAGAATCGCTGCAGCTACTTGGCAGATCAAACAGAAATTAGCTATTTTTTTTGCAGCATATGCTTTTATAGATTGGCATTGGGCAAGAGCAACAAATGATACAACCAAAAAGGAGAGCCAAGTATATAGTTCCTATAATTACACTACATCCACAAACATCATATAGTCTAAGTGATGTGGTGCACCGCAGTGATTTGGAAGGATGCAAGCATTGAATTGTTGTCGGCCTGAGGTCATCTGAAACGCATCACAATACAGCACAACTATTTGTGTATTGGTGCACGTTTGTCAGTCTACAGGTATTCTTAAAACTAAAATGCACTAAAACGGATGAAAGACCACCAAAAATGGCTGCATGAAGTTGCAAACTTGGAACTCCAAAATAGACAGCGTGACGGACAATGCAAAAGTTTCGGGATTTTTGTCAACTCCACTGGAGATTTGGCCTTTGGACCATCACTGCAGGTTTGTTGTCCGAAAAACTGCGACTCTCCGAGATGCCGCTCGAAAGACATTTGCACGAGGCCGGTTGCGTCGCAGGGTGGTAGGTTTCAACATCAGTGGGGCCTTTGGAAGCTGAGCCTGTTGCTGGATTCTCAGGTGTGCCAGCGTGCCGTAAGCGAGGCGCCAATTGGGGGAAAGTAGATATGGTCTATTAACAAGATACACAGGGTCTTAGGCATCAGGTGCAGTTTTTTTTCGAGATGGATGGTTTTGAAAGTGCTATAGTTTATAGACCTTCCTGAAGAATTTCTTATGAAATCCTTGATGTTGTTAACTAATATCATGTAGATTTATATATGTGGCCACGGAATGCCATGGAATGCTGCCGAAAATATTGGCAGCATGGACTCCCCAGCTCAGGAGCTGGAGCAAGTGGTGGACGGTGAGACGCTGATCATGTAACTTGGGCGATGTTTCCATTTTTGAGTTTTGTCATCAATGAAAATCCGAAAATCCAAGCACATTGATGACAAAAGCTTTTGGTGAATAACTTGGCGATGTGCTAAAGCTGTTCTTTTTTTTTGGTATGTATATTTGAAATGACAAGTTGGATGGTTGCTGTCCATTTTTTAGTTGCTACGACAAAATACCTCGAGTTTCAAGTATGCAAAGTACCAAGGCCTGGCTCTCCGTTACCCAGATACGTTTGTCGGTCCTGTTTGGTGGTGAAGCTTTGTGCTATTTGTTGGGGTTGCTGAGCATGGCGCCTTCTGTTTAGCAGTTTGAAGATGTGTTCGCGTGGGTTTGAACCCACAGTATTCTAGAGAATTTGAACAGATTTCAGGGCATTTTCTTTGTAACTAGGAAATAGATAGACTTAGAACAAGCACATCCCGTGTTCAAATTCTGTTCTCCGTCGTCCTCTGCCGTATTGTCTTTTTCTGTGTTGCTTTGCCAGAATGCTGCTACCCGTTCCAAGATAAGGGTTTTGCGGCAGGTGCGCTGGGACCACACTCCGGAACCATCAGAGGGGCACCGGATTAATAGGAGATGACCTCGTGAAAATTCCAAGATTATTGAAAACTACTGAAACGGTATGTGAATGAGCGAATAAGTGTATTCTTCCCAGAATGGTACTAGAGTAGTTTTGAAAGAAAAATGTCATTCTCATGGTGCTGTCAGCCTTTGCTGGCTCCAAATCGTCCAAGATCATTGGAATTGGCTCCGCAGCAGCCATTTGCAAGGTCTTCCTGGAACATGTCATAGAGATGGAGCAGTCCAAGCAACTTGTCAAAACCTGCAGCTTACATCTAAGTGGAGGAAGTCAAGAGAAACATAAACAGGGCAACAAAAAGCTGAACTTTGAATTCAGATGATGGGTTGTGATGATGATTGATTGATTGTTGAGGATGATGATGATGGTGATGATGATGATGATGATGGTGGTGATGATGATGATTATGATGATGATGATGACGATGACGGTGACAATGACGATGACAATGACGATGACGATGACGATGACGATGACGGTGACGGTGAGGATGATGATGACGGTGATGATGATGATGGTGACGACGATGATGATGATGATGATGATGATGATGATGATGATGATGATGATGATGATGATGATGACGATGACGATGACGATGACGGTGACGGTGATGATGATGATGACGGTGATGATGATGATGGTGACGATGATGATGATGATGATGATGATGATGATGATGCTGATGATGATGATGATGATGATGAGGATGATGGGATGAGATGACAATGACGAGTCGGACTACGGTGATTGGTTGTTTGCAAATGACGCCCTAGCTATTAGGGAGGGAACTTCTTATTTCCTATCCCCTTGTCTCAGCTGGTCATACTTTGAGAGTTGAGACATTCAACTGGAACCCCCCATTTTTGCACGAACATTTTGCTGGAAGAGGTGCAGGTTACGGTGACTTCCATGCTTGGGCTTCAGGCTTGTACCCACCCAGAAAGAAAGATCACAGCAAATTGAATTTACATTCAATTGACATCCAATTTCCAGGAAATACATGTTACCATCATCTACCAATCGTGGATTCTACCAATCGTCATCTACCAATGGAGTCATCCGGTTGCAACTTCTCCAGCTAAGGAGCTTCCCTGGTCTCTCAACCATCTCCATCGAGTGGACAGGGACTCAGATGCCGAAGAAGACTGGAATGGTGGCTATCATAGTCACACGATAGTGATGATAACAGTGATGATAGTCATGATAAACGTGATGCTGTTGACGACTGCGATATACTACAGTGACGGTGATAGTGATGGTGAGGATGAGCAGGATGAGGACAAGGATGAGTACGACGACGACGACGACGACGACAACGACGGCGCCGCCGCCGCCGCCGCCGCCGAAGAAGAAGAAGAAG
>DF240744.1:72591-103700 GCA_000507305.1 Breviolum minutum Mf 1.05b.01
TTGTTGTTGCTTGTTGTTGTTTGTTGTTGTTTGGCGTTGTTTGGTGTTGTTTGGTGTTGTTGAATCTTGTGTGTTGTTGTTTATTGTTGTTTGTTGTCGCTTGTTGTCGCTTGTTGTTGTTTGTTGTTGTTTGTTGTTGTTTGTTGTTGTTTGTTGTTGTTTGTTGTTGTTTGTTGTTGTTTGTCATTGTTTGTCGTTGTTTGTCGTTGTTTGTCGTTGTTTGTTGTTGTTGTTGTTGTTGATGTTGTTGTTGTTGTTGTTGTTGTTGTTGTTGTTGTTGTTGATTTCGTTGATTTCGTTGATTTCGTTGATTTCGTTGATTTCGTTGATTTCGTTGATTTCGTTGATGTTGTGGTTGTTGTTGTTGTTGTTGTTGTTGTTGTTGTTGTTGTTGTTGTTGGTGTTGTTTCCGACCCATCGTTCGCGCGCATTTTTTTACACGGACTCCTTAATGGAAATCTGGTGTTTATGTGCATTTTGCACACTGGGCGCGGGTTTTCGTGCATGTGGAGGCGGGGGTTGTTGTAGTGCTCACGTCGGACTGCTTCGGTACATACTTTACACATGCCCAAACCTAATGTAACCCGTGTTCAAAGTGCTACGCAATGGAATGCTGCGGTACATACTTTACACATGCCCAAACCTAATGTAACCCGTGTTCAAAGTGCTACGCCATGTTGTAATCTCTTTGTCATTCATGCCTTCATTCTCTGTCATTCATGTCTGACGTTCAATAATTTAAATGGAAAAATTCCAAACCGAGAAAATCAGGTGCAAAAAGTTCTAAAATCAGAGATGTTTGAAATGTTAGTTTTTTGTTGTAAATTACGTAGGAATCTGATGATCCATGAAAATGTGATGTTGCAATTGCATGGGAAAACACACACGAAGTGAGTTTTTTCAAAAAACCGACACGGTTTTACAATTTTGCTTTTTTTTGTAAACAAAATTAAGGTATTGCACAAAGAAACAACTGCCAATCATGAGAATATGATGGTTTTTACGATACCTGGGAAGCATGCGCACTAATGAAGAAAACACTGCCTGCAGTGAGTGAACGTACACGTTTCAGTGCAATTCTAAGGGGAAACAAGAAGGCAAAAAGCGCGCGCGGACGAGGGGTCGGAGCGTTGTTGTTGTTGTTGTTGTTGTTGTTGTTGTTGTTGTTGTTGTTGTTGTTGTTGTTGTTGTTGTTGTTGTTGTTGTTGTTGTTGTTGTTGTTGTTACTCATGACAGGTTGAACGATCCTGAGGACATTTGAGTCTGTTCCTATCACTTTGCAAAAAACTCAGGACATTTGAGTCTGTTCCTAGCACTTTGCAAAAAACAATCATCCTCAAATCATGTACCCTGCACCCCGGAGTGAATCTGAGATTAGGATCTACAATAAAACTATCATGATTTTCGTGTTCTTGCACGCCCTTTGTCTTTTAAAGGATAGGGTACCTTGCCAGGCTGGCAACCGGAAGCTGAAGTACATGCACGCTTGGGTCCGGGGCTTTCGTGGGGGTTGAGGGCCTGAATGCTTGAGTGTTGCTCAAAATGCATGATCACCAAAGTGCTGACAAACATCCCGTGTTCAATCGGGCCTAGTTGATCCTATTTGAGTATTCCTAACTCTTCGTATTTTGCAGTCAGAGTCCCATCCGCGTTGTTTTTGTTGGGTTTCTGGGGTTTCTGTTGCTCTTTCCAGTTGGAGACTGGAAATGTCAGGTTTGGCTGAAATTTGACGTCATCCAGCGTTATCTCTTCGAGGGCAGCACTTTGAAGGACTCATGGATCAGATTGGGTTTCTCACCGGTGGACCCTTGGTCCTTGTGGTGCCAGGAACGTGTGAGCAAAGGCACCTTTGATTCAGCCCAGAAGCTGGAGGAGAAATGGCCGTGTTTAGTTCAACGGGAGCCGTGAAGTGATGAGTTGCTCTTTAGAAATACAATCCCCAAGTTGGAATTCTAAAGGACGCTGAACATGCCATGAGTATTTTGAGTATCTTGAAATTATTTTGTAAAACTGCTTTGCAAGCCTGCCAGGAATGGCTATCTCAGTTTGGAGTTGCTTTAAGATGCAGCCTGGTTGAGCTTTGAGCATCGTTTTCCCCCATGTAAACCTGTTTCGGTGGTGCAGTTGAAGAGTTTCCGCTGGATTTGTTTTGGCAATGAGGAATGAACAAACACATGTTGTTCCACATTTTATCCAGTAATCTCCTGAAACATCAGTGTGTTATTCTCTGTGGACGGATGGATCACTTGATGTAATTAGCGGCCACTGAGGCAATTCAGAGAAGTTAAAGGGTGCAGAAGAGCTTTACCAGGAGGAGTGGAATTTATCGATCTTACCGAAGACTCTTACATAAACCTTCAATGTTTCGGATTTGCTGAAACAGGCATTTTGTGATCTTGAAATAATCTGTTTGCGTTCAAACAGATGCACAGCCGACCGAATTCTAGCAGGTTGAATCTGGCAAATGCAGTTTGGAGTGCAGATCCTAGTGAGGGATGCCTTGGTTGACAGATCATGAACATGTGGTGAATGCCGCTTGTGTCTGAATTCCTTTGAAGGTAAGGATACAATCTCCACACAAATCATAGCCACTGGCCACCAATTAAAAAGCCATAGACCTCAGCCTATGCTTTCCAAATACCAATTACTTTTCCCTCCGAGACAATTTTTCAACCAGGCAACCAACAAAAAAAGGGTTTTAGATCAGGTGGGTTTTTTAGAACACTTCCGGGAAAATCCCATGGCATAAATGGCCAAGGCCTCCCTCATAGAAGTTGTTTGAGGTCGACTATGGGTATTTTTATGTTCTAAAGCTTTCACTTCAAAAAAGTTTGGAACGAATATAGTATTGATATTGAAGATGGTAGAAAGTAATGTGGTGTGATTGAGTGAAACAGGATGATTTTTCCCTTCTTGCTTGCGGGAGGCTGGGGTAGATATGCGATATGAAAGGGGCATGCTTACTGCTAACTTGCACGATTCCAGCCCCAAAGGACCAATCTAATTGGTCTCTGCAAGCGTTGGCCTTAGGCACTATGGTCGTGTTGATGGCCTTCCAATCCTCCTGCGGGTGGCACATGTGCTGCAGGTGAAACTGACAAATCGTCACTTGGCCAAAACGAGCAACACTAGCAGCCACAAGAAGCTGCTGCTGATGTGTGAACTGCTCAGTTGCGAGGTCATCACCAAGCAGATCAGACATTTTTGATTCAGGACGCCTTGAGTGTCCAGAGCTCTCCTTGAGTGTTTTTTTTTGTATTTCAATGATGCCACCGAAATTTCATGGAACATTTTCACTGGAAACCGATGGAGTAGAAGATTGGCAGATATCACATGTCATTATGATTTGTTATATGTCCTCGTGATATTTATCAAGCTGGGACATCATTGGTTAATGCTTACTGGACAGATGGAATTTGTTCCCTCTTTTGTTTTTTTTTCCAGGAAGCAAAGCAAAAAGGATCAAACAGCAACTGGGTCTGGAATCCAAGTCTTGATTTGTCGGCGGCCAGGTATCGAGCTTTGGTGATCTGTCAGTCTTTTGACGTCTTTGCTATTTTTTGATGATATTTGTTCTTTGGGTGATCCAAATGTATCCAATATGTTGAACCAGGTTGCACCGTTTCATCACCCTAAGGAGCGAGTTGGTCGTCATTTGTCGACCAAACTGAATCCCAATAGGTTCGGACCGGGGGAACGGGCTGCGGCTATAGGATGTCCAAGGTACGGTTGATGGGCGAAATCCTGCACCAGCACTTAGAGATAGAACTTGGACAGATTAGTGCGTCCCCTTTACCCCCTAGTTCAATGTTGGGTGTCTTTTGTCATTGAGGTGGTGCAGGATTTTGGTCATTCAACTTCTTTTGTTCTGACAACCAAACAGTGCCTTTTGTCATTGAGGTGGTGCAGGATTTTGGTCATTCAACTTCTTTTGTTCTGACAACCAAACAGTGCCTTTTGTCATTGAGGTGGTGCAGGATTTTGGTCATTCAACTTCTTTTGTTCTGACAACCAAACAGTGCCCCAATGTTAAAGAGGGAGTACGAGGGTTAGTCTTAGGGTGCAAATAAAGTGGTGCAGGATTTCGTCCACCAACAGTATGACAGCATAGAAGCCCTAAGGGGTGGACTTCATTTAGAGAGACTTGGAGTAATTATACAGTATACAGTAGTTGGGTAGTACATATGTAATTTTGGAGGAGACATAGTCAGATTACCTGCTATGTATTCATTTATCTTGGAATAGGGCGCTTAAAGCCCTGGTTTCAGATACAAGTAGCATTTTTATACGGTATCGTGAATGAGTGGCACACTACAAAGAATGTGAGCATACCCTTCAGAAACCTGTCTCTGAGAAGTTTCACAGAATATCAGGCAAACTTGTTCCCTGTGCAGGGACGATTTCGATCACGATCACTTTGCACAGCAAGCCAAAAATTTGGTCGAGGCGAGGGCTATTGAGATACCAAGTGTTGAAGGCACATGGACATGATGTATTGGATCTATCAATCTACTCAGTCAGTACGTGCATCTAGAATATGTTCCCATAGTAGCACTGAAGAGCCTCCACTTTCCTGTGGCTCATCATTGGGAAATTCGAAGGAAAGTATTTACAGCATCACTGACGTCCACTACACCATCAATCCAAAGGCGGTTCCGAAGAAGGAGGAAACGGTCAGGGTCGGTCCCCTCCGCAGCGTACACCGGATTTTTGTTCCAACGATTCTCGGTGCTTGGACCGGAGCCCTTCCAGGACCTTCAGAAAGTCAAGCTTATCGTTGAAGAGGCCCCAGTTTTGGAGGGCAGCTGAAACAGACATCCTTAGACCTTGGTGCGAGGGTTCATGGCAAACGAGTACTCATTGCTCATGACTCATGGCTTCATTTGACTTTCAACAAAAATAGGACTCGCTTGCAGTGAGGGCAAAGGTCACCTATCTTCCACTGTGATATTCAGGCGCGCTTTGAATGTTATCGCCACTACATCGACAAATCGCCCTCCTATGAGGTGTGGAGCGAACTTGTGTGAAGGATGGTTCAGAGCTCCCGTTTTGCCATGTCTATGTTCTTGAGACAGGCTGATAAGTCCCCCCATGAAATTCTACAAATTCTTTCGCCTGCACGAAACACAAGTTTTGCATTCGGTCCATCGCGTGCAGACGGTGGTTCTCGCAATCATGCTATGCAACTGTCAGCTTTTTCTTGCACTTGCACGTATGTTGTATGCTACGCTGGGGTGGGGGGAGGGAAGAATGACATTCTTTGAATTGAACTTGCCAAAGTCAACTGACAAAAGAGATACGCTTCGCCTCGCGGTCCATATTGACAAATTTTCTCAATCCACCAATAACCAACTCAGTTTGCCAGAAGCACAGGGTCCTTTACTAGCCCATGAGCTCTTTTCAGCCTGAGCAAAGTGCAAACCCCTTTTCACTCCCGTACCATCCCTTACATTCCCTTACCATTCCTTCCATCCTTCCGACCAAATGCTGCTTTGTGGCACTAGGATATTTTGACGATGTACCACATGTACACCGTCCTGGTTGTATGTGATGGGTTGGGTGACCCAGATCTTGCTCAGCTTGGTTTTGTTTTGTTGTTGTTGTTGTTGTTGTTGTTGTTGTTGTTGTTGTTGTTGTTGTTGTTGTTGTTGTTGTTGTTGTTGTTGTTGTCGTTGTTGTTGTCGTTGTCGTTGCAGCTACAGCCTTCTCAATATCCGTGTGCTTCCCTCTGACATTCTGAGAGACATGCGTTGCATGTCCGTTTTTTTGGCATCCTGAAGTTGTCATGTAAAGCTGCTGAATTTGAATGGCTGACCTGAACAAGACGAATGCAGTAAGATACATAAGAGCTCTTTCGACTTTCCAGCAATTGCCATGATTTCATGAGTGGCGTTTAGGTGCTGAATCACCACTTGACATATGTGTATGCACCCTCAGCTTTAGCTGATACCAAGCAATCCCAGGCGAGACCATGTGCAGAGTTGCCAAGAAAAGCATTTACATGAACAAGTAAACTTAGTAAACTTCAGAAATGAGACAATTCAATGTGCTTCAGGATTCTCTGCAAGTGGACTTCCAATTCTTTTTTTGCACAGATGCAGTTTGTTGGCAAGTCTCAGTCCTCAAGTAAGCTGTTAGCGCGGAGTACCTGGGGTGCTGCTTTTTTTCTCCTTGATTTCTTTCTCATCCTTTCATGCGATTGCAATTATATAGTAGGGACCTGTGCGCACTTGGCGCCATGAGCCTTCAACCCAAGATGATCAAGTTGTCTGGATCTTAAGTGTCTTATGGATTCTTATGACATCTCAGATCATTTCAGATCTCAACGTTCATCTACTGACCACTGTTGTATGATTGGCCAAGTGGCTTTTGGCTGAACAAAGGTGCCGGGCAGCAGTTTTTAGCATCGCCCTCGTGCTGGCACGGCAGAAGATGTTGAACGCAGCCGTCCGTCGAGGCACGGCGGTCTGAAGCCGAAAGACGAACAGAGATTGCAGATGTTTCGCTGTTCCTACTTGCTTTTAGACTGACACATTTAATATCATTTAAGGATTTTCCATCATTTCTGATTTCAAGATCTTAAAACTCGGTTTTTATAGAAGATTTATAACACACTTCAGAAGTATCACGGATTATCATAGTTGACGGTTCATCGTTTTAACAAACCCCTGAGACGAGGTCCCGAAGTTTGGGGTCCACGATGGTTGGCCATCGGCTTGGGCGAATTTTTACGCCCGGGAAACCCAGAAAAAGGGAACGGTTGCACGATTCAAGGAGTAGGGCCAGTGCAGGGGAGATTTTCATGATGATTTTGTTGAATGATACAAGTAGGGGTCCTACATGGTCCTACCTAAACATGTTAATACATATAGTTGGTTTTGGTTTTGTATGAATGAAAATTCGTCATTTTGACACAACACTTTTTTGGAGTCCCTAATTTTGAGACGTCCCCATTTGTCGAAACCTCGGAGAGTAATGGGAGAGTGCAATTTTATTGGGAGTTAACATGCACTTCATTCGAGCATCTCGTTCTGTTGCTGCTTCCAGATGTTGGCCACCAGGGAAGATCCAGGCCACCAAGGCCATTGAACCCGAATGTGTTGTGGCTTCGGTAAAACCCCGAGGTTACGTGGCATACGTTGTGGGCGTTGACTTTGAGAGTGACACAATCGAGAAGTGGCAAAAGGATCCGGAGAAGCGCGACTTAGCAGACCTTGGCTTCCGTTGGTGGATTTTGTACCGAAGAATTTGTGGGTACTATTGGTTCCTGATACCGAGGTCTTGATCCAAATCGTCAATACCTCACATGTTGGCATCCACATGGAGCTCTGACGTTCTGTGCTGCCTTCTTTACCAGCAAGATGTATCTTGGATGTACATGGTATGACTCAACAAAACGCAGGTAGTCGGGTGCAGTGGATGCTTCCCCTTGTGTCATCAAGTCATGTCGCCCAGGGCTGCTGAATCGACCACAGAGTTAGCCCGAGGGCCACGAAATTGGTTTGTTTCTTGGTCAAACCGGTTGAGGGGGGGGTTTCCTTTGTTGACCCTGTGTCCGGACATCCAAGACTACTGTATGGGAATCATTGAAGAACCTCCATGACCCAAATGTATCTAAATGCTTGCACATGCGATTTTTAAAAGTTCAATAATGCAAGGACAACTACTAACCCTCTTACTGCATGTTGATGCAGTTCAGTTTAAAACTTCACTGTCCTTGCCCAGAATCAAAGAGGTTGCGATTGCCACATTGCTGTTCCGCTTCCCGCTGATTGGACACTGGGCACCATATTTGAATGCTTCATATGTGCTGTTGCGCGGCAGAGTTATTATATGTGAAACCACGTTGTCTTGGTCATTTCCAAGTCAGATTCCACTGTAGCATCACAGTGACCTGAGCGTTGGATGCTGAGGAGAGTACCTGGCTTTGGTCAATGCACGGCCAGTCACTCAAACTATGTCCGATGAGTTGCTGAGCTGAATCAGGGCCCAGGGCCATGGCCGCCATGGTTTTCATGGCCTTTGCAGAGTGTTCGGGCTTTTGGTTGGTAAAACATACATTTGTGCTTTGTCCAAATTTTTTCCTTACAATTCCAGGTTCTTGCTTTTTTTTGCCTTCAAACATCATTTCAGAGCGGAGAGGGGCCGCGGATGGTTCCAATGAAAGGGGGTTCGCCACGAGCCGAAACTCTGCACCTATTGGAAACCCTTTAGGTGGCTATATATTTCAACAAAACAATGCTTATCTACTGTATGATGTTGGGCTGCACGCTGCAGCCCAAAATGCAGATACTCATATACAGTGTTTTCTAGCTATTCCCCAAACCATACGTTTCAACGAAAGTGCAAAACACGCAGTTTTTTCCCACTGGTTTCCTACCCTGCAGCTATTTGAAGCTTTTTCAGATAAATACTTCAACAAAACACTGCTATTTACGATGTTTTATGCATGCTGCAGCTCAAAATACTGATATTGACAGTGTTTTCTGATGCCGCAGCAAAACACTAGTATGTACGGAAGAATTACATGCACAACACCACCGTAACTATCAGTAAATTGAAGATATTCCACTGCTAATCGTTAAAACATGCAAGAAGACGGAAACTACAACGTTTCCATGCAACTAATTTTGCAACAAATGCGACCCTTGGAGCTTCGTTGTGCCAAGTTTGTGATGTCGCTACCCCTATACACAATTATATGTACATGTATATAATGTATTCGCTACCCCCTATACTAGTATTATTATTGTTATTATATGTATAGACGACAAGAACAAGAACAAGAACAAGAACAAGAACAACAACAAGAACAACAACAACGGATGTGGTTGTGGTTGTTCACCAATATTGAAATTCCTTGGCCTTCCCACATGCACCTAATCAGTTCCAGGAGGGAGCCCTTACAAAGATTACTTGCCAACTTTTGGAAAACCTTCACAAAGCCCTTCACAAAGCCTGTGGTGGTAGGATGGAAGCAAGGATCAAAGGGTTTGGGGGATAAGCGGTGGAGCCCAGAACATTGGCAGAGCTCTGGCGCTTTCACAAGATGATGGTCCAAGAGCTACTTGACCAAGGCAAGATATGAATCAACAAAAACACCTCTTGGGGAAGCCAAAGCTCATATCTGTGGACACGTGGCACAGACAACTGCAGGCATGCCAGAAAATAGGAAAGGAGATCCAACATTCTTCTCGCATACTCCACGCCATCTTGCTCCAGAGCGCTCCCCACAGCAGAGGGGTCGGCGGATTGCAATATATTGAGATGAGATTTGATGAAAAGGTTTGCAACATGTTGTGGAACCATGGAACTATGCAAGTGTTTTGGAGACCCCATCTCTCCAGTGGGTTTCTTGCATGGTTTGCCCAGGCTGCTGAGCAAGGGCCGATCTTTGGCGTTGCAGCCCGGCGGGCTGCCTGAGCAAATCGTGACGGACCATCGTAAGGAGCAGCTAGTGTCTGGGTGTGGGATTTTAGACCGAAGATTTGGACTGCTGATGGTTTTCCACAGTTTTGGTTCTGTTGGTGGTTAGACTTGCGTATTTAGATGCTCGATGATGAGTATGTCTATTTTCAGTGTGATACTGGCTCGATAAGCTGTTCACTTGGCAGCACTTTTGGCCGATGTCGTGAGTCACTTTCAGAATTGCCATGGATTTGAGACTGTTCATCTAATGCATGGTGAGCGGAACATGCGTAGACAAGACTCAGACAAAGCAAATGCTTAGACCAGGCATCGCAACATGGTGGAAACATGCATGACTTTACGGTGGAAAGTCGAAAACCAAAAGTCGATTCGTATTCAGAATCTGTCAAAAGCCCTCTTTGTGCCTTCAGAGTGGGCTTACAAAGTACACTTTCTCCAACAATCCTGGAAGTGGAAAATGCCCATTTTGGAAACTCATCTTCCAGGGTCCTGTTTTCCACTTCCAAGATCCGCAACTCCACCGCCTGCGGACACCCAAGGTGTTTCCTCCAAATTTGGGATTTTGCCGTTTGGCCCTGAAGCACGGCACCGACATGCTGCCCATCTACGTATTTGGCCGCCTGCCTTTGTTTCACAGTCAAAGACATGTGTTGGGATGCACTGACACATGACAGCTCATGAGATCAGAGCTCACAACTTTTCTTGTCCATCTCAATAAACACGACAGTGCCGGTGTGATTCTCGCTCGGAGCCTGAACGAGAATATATAAGGCGAAAATCAAGTGTTCACCACCTACCAGTGGGGACGAGAGAGCCTTGGACCGCACCACATTTTTTTTAAAATCGGAGCTACCGTGTTGATGTCATCACTCCGCAGCTTGTAGAAGTATTGTTTCCTTGGTGGACAATTTCTTTCTGAGGACCACTCGAGCACTCTTCCGCCGTTTTGGCGTTGCCGTGCCGCTCATCAATCCTTTGCCCAACAAAGTCACACTGTACATGTCACCTGGCTTACAGTCCGGGTGTTGGAGATCAAACCTGAGAATGGCATTCCAATACCATTGAGACTCTAAACTGAATGAGCACGCTTGCTCCCAGCGTCAGGAAGTGGGGTCGACCTGTTGAGATTCCTGCAGCTGTTGCAGATCCGGAGGAGATTCCGCGGTGACTGACTGACTGACTTACTTGCTGACTGACCGACCACGCTCACAAAACAGCAAGGACGCGCTGGTCCACCAGGTCTTTGCAAAGCTGCTGGGCTGAAGATTTGAAAATCTGATTTTCAGAGTTGGGTCATTTCAGCCATGGTAGGGGATGTCCTCCCAGTCATAGCATGTGGTTGCTTGTTTGCGCTGGCAGCTGTATGGTTGGCATCCTTGAATTGGATGAACCCTGGGGATTTTGATTAGTGGTTGCTACCTTTGACTGGAATGAATCGCGTGTGTGTTGGGTGCTGTGGTAATGCCAGTATTGAGGGACCCGGGAGTCCTGTTAGATTGAGATGTCAATGCTTTCAATACTTCAAGATGAATTCTGGCCAAATTGTAGTGACCTCATGACTGTTAGATGACATCAGGCTGAAATGGGGGAGGCCGGCCCCTCATTTCAGGCTTTTCCTGGTTGATGAAATAGTATTAGTATGTATTAAGATGATTTGACCACGGGAGTTATTTTGTCGCGCATAGTATTACAATCAAACTTGGCCATACGGTTGATCACGCATTGATGAAGGATGATGCGGGTAGGATCTTCAGCTGATGCATTGTGCATCACTGGAGGTCATGGGATGATTCAAAGCTTGTGGAAACCAACTTGTTTCAGTCAGCTTTCTTCAGGTATCTCTTGGTCCTCGCAGATCTTTTTCAGGAACATGCAGCCAAATGCCTGCCTAAAGAGGTGGCAGACGAAGGCGAGAGTCTGAAGGGAGTACTTCTTGTCGCAGTGTTTGGTGGTCTCTGCTGGTATTTGGTGATGAAGTGCTTTGTTTGTTGACAGGCATTTGGATGGTATATGAGCACCTCATATATTATAGATGTATAATTGTTACATCTGTATCCTGTCTCATGAAAAAGGATAGATCGAGCTGGCAGGCCTTCATGTGGTCTGGCGTGGCCACAGCAAGGAAAGGTTAGATCAGCTCTTAGTTTCGGAGGCGTGGCTGGCTTTGCCCAAATTCTGTAACACCTCAGGTGAGGACTTCACCTGGGTATGTTGGCTTGGTAATGGATTCATTTGAGTACCTACCAAAACCATCCAAAACCTCCTCATGTTCGTGGATTTGTCGCAGGAACGATAGGGTTTACTGAAAAAACGATTGCCTGTTTGAAGGATCTTTGAAGATTTTGTCAACCAACCCAAACCCTCAGGATAGAGGAGGGACGTAGAGAAAACGATGACCCTTTGGTCCTTTTTGAGATACAAGAGGTTTAGGACATTGCTCATGTATAGTTGGATCGTGTTGGATCATGGCTTGTGCAAGCAGTCTCACATGCAGAAATACATTAATGGCAACCTCGGCAATCTCACTTGCTGAAAGGCGAAAGGAAAAGAAATTCCTTCCTGACACTCTGCAGAACAATATGGGTTGCCGTTGTGATACTTTGCCTCTGAAACTCAGATAAACAAAGTTGTTTTTGTTACCAGTGAACACTTTGATTGTTTTTCTTTTTCTTTGGGCAGGTTCTCAAGTCTCTAGTTTTGGGATCAGGAATGCGAAATGCTGTTCAATTCTGCTGGGAAGTTCTGTTCTGTAATGATTATATGTTCTATAGAATTCTATAGATGTAAGGAACGTTTGCAAAGCAGATTCGCCTTCTGTAGCCTTTGTGGTTTGCTAGCCCGAACCGTTTTCCCCTACACTCGAGGCCTCCACACCGGTGAGGGCTGTGATGGTCCAAAACCGCCACCGGCGAAGCTGTGAGGGCCGCGACGTTGGCGATGAAAAAATGAACACATGCGCCATCCAAAAACTTAAAAACTTATCAATCCATGAGTTGAAACTCCAGGTTCATAAATCATTTACTAATTCAATCTAATTCATTTATCCATATTTATCCCGTTTTAGAGGGTTTTGGATGAATGTGGCTACTCATCCCAGCTATACAGGATTGGACCACCATCAGCTGTATGTTGACGAGGCTTCCCAACCCGGACTTCGCAAGTCTTGCCTTTGAAAAGGGACGGGCCGTGGTCGCGGACCCAGTGAAGAAGCTGTATGTAATGTTATTGTAAGTGTTATTGTAACATGATGTAATGTGGCAGTATGATATGTGGATATGAGATGATTTCAGAGTACTTACAGGAGCCTGCGGAGTTATTGCAACTAGACCAACATGTTTTACATGATGGGAACTGCTGCATGTTGCCTAGCATCTGACAAACGACACACTTGCCAAGCAATGGGCAAGCAATACAGTCGCAGAGATAGCGGGGATGGGGCTTCTATTCCATACACACCAGACATAAATGCTAAAGACAGGGATGTCTATTTCTTGTTCCGAGGCCTATGTTTGGTGAGAATCTTAGTGGTTTTGCTGAGAGCGGTTGAATCATGTGAATAAATGCCACCTTCTCTCAAGGAGATGGGCGACATGGGAGATCTCCATGGATATGCTTTGTGAGCAGATAAAGCAGGTAGATCGAAGGTACGCCTCTGGTATTTTTGGTGTTTAGGTCTAGCAGCATTCGTTTGAAATCAGAGTTTTGCATCTCAGAAAGGGGCTGCCATGTTCTTTGTCTTGGATTCCAAACAGAGCATGTATGATGCTTGCGTGACAGAAGCACCTGCCATCAAATCTTGGTGATATATTTATTGCCTGGACCATTCGTGAGTTTAATATGTTCAGAGATCATGATTGTTTGCGATTGCGGAGAAGGACCTCAAAACGTGTTCCAATCTGCAAGTCAACCGCTGGCTAGGGCGATGCTCCGGGTGGAGGAGCTGCGGAATATAGCTGAAGCAGGTGGCAATGCCCGTGCTCGGTCAAGCGTCTCCTTAAGTGATACATTTGATAAACCGAGCATGACCGAGCTGCATGTCCAGTCTCACAGGCAAAAGCAACCGATGTGACCCCCAACTCACCACTTCTACCACAGACCTAGTGAAACCTAATGAAAGAGAATATCTCATGCTCCTTTCGTTTTCAAACAGCAGGGGCAGCTAAGGGGAACACTCAAGGATTTTTTTCGTAGCAGCACGGGGAACTTGCTCAGGGGACACGTGCCTCAGAGCCCTGAAGGAGGTTGGAGCAGTGTTTGTTCGACCTTATCCTGACTGAAACATGTCATGGTAGCTAACCTGGGCAGAGTTGATCCACACCTTTCTGAAATAGGTGCAGGTGCATGGTTTTTCACCAGGTATTTTCCTATATTTTGTTTGATTTTCCATGGGCCCAAATGAGATGTTTTTTTTTGGGCTTCAATCCGCAGGCAGTGGCAGATTTGCAAAAGCAAATGCCACAGGTGCATGGTTTGAGTCGGTTGGATTGGGTCGTTGTGATGAGCCTTGTTAAAGGTTGTTAAAAATTGACACAAGTAATCAAATTTTAGAACGAATCTTAGAAGAACATAGTTGGTACGACTTTGTAGAATGTATACTATGAGTACATTTGGACTTTAGATCCAATGCCAAGACCGGATTAATCAAGAGCCTCTGCCCTCCTTTCTATCAAGGCCAAGAAGATCAACAACGCCCATAATAGTACTACCGAATTAAACATAAACATAATGAAATCATATCATTACGGTCACGTGACCAGGCAGTCCCAGGCAAATGATAGGAATTCGTATGGAATGAGGTATCACAAGGGTTAGAAAACGCGGTCCAATAACCACTGGGCAAGACATAGACTGAAGACCAGAAAGATCCAGGCGCAATTCGCAGGGCCAATAAGGGTGCAGTAACTGAAGCGCAGACCTCCCCACTATCCATGGGGGAATTGAACAAACACCTTTGAATGTAAAGCTAAGCCCTATCTAAAATGGGAGTTTTTTTTTTTAAAAGCTTGTTTTGCCATTGAACTTTTGCCTGGAATCCTGGATGCTTAGTTTTCAGCGAAGCATGGATGACCGTGAAAGGTGGCAAAGATCTCTGACTTGCGCGTGCACCTGTTGCAGTTAGAAGCCGAGGCTTCGGGTCGCACTTGATGGCGATGGCAGCCTGCAGCTGTAATTTAGATTATGTGTATAGATGTACCATTGTAATCCATTGTATGATTTAGTATTAATTGGTATGTTTACGTTATGATTTATGATAGTTTCTTTAGATGTAATAGTAATGTTATAGTAATGACCTTCCGAAATGATTATGATTTTATATGATAAGTATTACCAGTTCAAAATAATTGTCAATATTTGCAGTTGCCGACGTGGTACACTTGTTAGAGGTCCACCCAAGAACAGTCTCTGGCACTTGCATAAAACGGTTCAGTTCTTGACGCTTTGCATTGAAGTAAACAAGGTCAGGCATGAGTGGCCGGGGCACCTGCCCATTTGCAGATGAAATGAAGTGAAATGTCTACATAATGAGTTTATTGGCATGGGGAAAGAACACATTCAACTTCAATGAGTCTATCATCTACCTCAAATCACATCATCAGATTGCTGTGGGTGGTGATGTCTCCCCATTTCGCTTTCAGGTGATGTCTCCCTTGGACTGTCTGTCCAATGGGCAAGGAGACACCAAAGAAGTATCAGCCGCTGAGCGATTGCCGTACGCTGGCCCAATTTCGCAGGAGTTAGCTTGGAAGCACCAAGAGTTGATGTTTCTCCCTTGCTTTACTATGACTGCAAAGACGACAGAGCAAGGATCCAATCGTCAATTTCATGGGGGAATACACCATTTGACAAAGGCCAAATGAATTTGCTTTGATTATGAACAGAGGAAGTGAATGGAACCTGCTATAGGTTTTTAGTTATTTTTTTCTTGGAATCCTGTCACAGCGTGGATTCCAAACTTGGCAGCACCTCATATGATGTGCATGTTGTGTGCCCTAGCAAGAATTCATGAGGGAGTGTGTCAAGGTACAAAGTAATCCGAGTCGACATATGATGCAACCATGGAAGGGAATCCCTTGAAAGCGGGAAGAACTTACAACCAGCAGTGCATCCAATGTTTGCCCTGATTTGCACGACCTCGAATGTCTCAAGGCCAGCTATGGTACCACGCTTGACTGATCACAAGTTAGTGACAGACGACTTCCTTGCCCAGGCCGCAGATGGTTTGCTTTTACTGTGCTTGGGACGGAAACAAACACAGTACACGCAAGCAGGAAGTAACCTGGAGGTCCATGAGTGTGCTGTTATCATGTCACCAGGTATCGCTGCACAAGCGACTAGTATCAGAGTGCCCTGGCTGGTTTGATCGGGTAAACCTGGTGGATGTCATCAATGTCCATGCTTGATGCAAAGATTGGTTCGGTGTGTTTGATGTGAAGACTTGTCGAATTAAATCTGCGTAAATCTCAGCATTTGCACTCCCGAGTAGTGCAGCAGAAGGCATGCACCTAAACAACTACTGGTACTGTATACTTGTACCTACAATGCGATGTGATCTGATGACAAAGCCAAAACGTGTTGAAATTTGCCAAGGGTTAACTCGCTTCTTTGTCTCAAATCAATGACATTGTCCTGAATTGTGCACAGTCAATGATAAGAACGAACATGGTAGAGCCATGCGTTGATATGGCTCCTTCCACTTCCAAGAGGGCTTGATTTACCAAGAAGCTATTGACGCAGGTTGAAACAATCTCAGAAACACCAAAAGAGGGAAGCAATTGCGTGACAGGAGAAGCTTGAGCATGGGACCGCGCTCAAGTTCGAAATTTAGTACATTTAGCCAGGATCTCAGCGCTCTTTGGTCCCCACCACCCCAGTGGTGGGGTTGGTGGTAGTGGTTGTTCTAATAGTACTAGTTGTACTGGTGCTATTACCAGGACAGCTAGTACGACCAGTAATACGAATACTAGTACCGGTATGGCAACTACTAAGTGCTTGAGACGATACGATGAGTGGAGGGGGCCAGGAACGTGGAACATGCACAAGATACAATCATACGCATATAATCATATACATTATATATATATGTATACATTGATGAATTATGAATAAATAAATCCTACATTATATGCATGCTACCTCAGACATGTCTACCATACTGATGAGCGTTGTCTCTCAAATGAAAGATGTGATGATTGTTGAGTTGGAAAGCAAACAGTTTCTTTGGAATGGATGCAGCAGATGGTTACACTTAGATGATGCTAGCGAAGATGACTTCAACATAGATTTATATATGGTCTTGGTAAAGGGAGATATACCCATTATTATGCATTTAAAGTCTAACTCAAGAGTAGGTATACATCCTACTAGTAGACGGAGAACCTGAAGACTGAATCTAAGATCAAACAAAGCTCCAGTTGAAAGTTGACATGCTTCAATCTCTGAAGATCCCGACTTTTTCAATTTACGCAATTTTCAAGCTCCCAAGAACTGAAGGTCCAACCGTTCGAAGTTCAATGTTATTCACGTTTCGAATTCAAACCAACAAATTGGAGAAATGCAGATCAATGAGTCCAGGATAAATCAAATCATGAATGTCAGATCATTCTAAGATTTACTGATAGATTTTTTGAAGAATTTCAGATGGATGCAGAGCCGGGCATGTTGAATGGACCAACATCAATTCATTGCCTTTCATCATATTCTTCAATGGAATGGCAGTTGCTCGAGATGCCATGAAACAATCAATACTAGAAAACATCTAAAGCAGATTGAAGGCAGATGCATTCCCGGTCTCCTTTCTAAGCGTATTTGTTTTTTTTTGTAGGGCTTTCGGTAGTCCACGGGCTGAAAAATTATTGACATACAAAAATCTAAAGAGTGCGGGTAAAAAGCAGCCTGTGAGTCAATTATGCTTAGCATGTGGATACCCCAATTTCTTGCGTGGTGTTTTCAGTCGCTTCAGTCAGTCAGTCAGTCAATCAATCAATCAATCAATCAATCAATCAATCAAAATATACTGCATCCATCGATCCATCAAACCATCAATTCAAAGGATGGAGAGCTTGTGGTGTGGGCCTTGTACTTGAAACCTCTCGTAGATACCCTGAATGATATAAAAGTCTTACAACCCCACAATCTTTTCCAGGGATGTTGGGAGTTGTAGATGAAAATGCCCGCCTGGAAAGCTGACAGCTTGCTATTGCCAGGTGGGAGCGATAGCTCCATGGACACTGGGTTGGATGGCTTGACGCTAGGCGACGGCCTGAGTGATGATAATTGACAGCAAGAGCAACAGCACCCATCAACACCACCACGAAGAAGAAGAAGAAGAAGAAGAAGAAGAGGAAGAGGAAGAAGAAGAAACACACAATCAATAACAAGACTTAGAACACAAGAACACAAGAACACAAGAGCAAGAAGAGCAAGAAGAGGCGACTGAAAACCCACGTTAAACTGAAACCACAGTGGAACATGTTTTTTTCGCAGGCGGTTTCGTTGTAAGGACATCTTTTGAATACTTGGAAACCTGCCACCTCCAAATCTGTTGACCAAATCGAGCTTCATAACTTGGGAACTTGGCCGACCAGGTGGTCCTGTGTCAAGACAAGCCTCGCTATCGTCACCTACAAACAGGTCGTCCAGAGCATATCCTTCAATATCTTCAATTACTCACGTGACTCACGTTCAGAGACTTGGAAGAACGAACGGAGTTGGAGGAGAGTTTTAGATTGGGAGACAGTCCGATGAACTGAAAGATCCAATCCATACCAGCAAGTCATATCGCTACTAAGGAACTCGGTTGAGGATACCAGCTCCCTACAGGATACCAGTAGGGAGCTGAAAGCCGAAAACGTGGCTTTTGTTAGCAAGCACTCGTGTTCGGCCCAAGCTGGACCTCATCCTCATTGTATTTGTAACTCTGATTTCAATCACTATCACTATATTGCTGTAAGTGACTTAAGTGTGCTGGATAGGGTGATGCTTGTTGAGGCGTGGCCGGCTTTCCTGTTCTATCGAGGTTATTCTCCATCCCCGTGGCTATGTTGCACTGCGCCAAGCCCAGATGAAACGGAATCTTCAGACGCGCCGTGCCAAGTTGGTAGTTGCTGCATGTTGCATCGGTGCTAATCTTTTGTTTTGTTGCCTCGACTTACTCCTAGTATATCTCAAATAAGATTCATTCATTCGAGTTCAGTTTGGAGTCTAGGTACACCAAGGAGACTGAAGGTGTTGTTGTCATCTGTTGTACTATAGAGTTCCTTTTGATTTGACCAAAGCTATGATTCATTGAACTTCAAACTTCACACGTCCCAATTCAAAGGTTCCAGATCCCAACCATTTTTCTGAGTTAGCTGATATGATTGACAACTCTGTTTTTACTGCTTTCAGCTGGGGGAACTCACGTCACAAGCTCATCTTCAAGGCGAAAAAAACAAACACTGAGCTTACGCGACTCTGAGATGCGTCGACGCAATGAGCTCCATGGGAGCCCCAGCCCCCAAAAGGGGGAAGATTGGAAGCGACGTTTCGTGTGGAATCTCCCTAGACAGGCCGAGTCTTTGTCAAGCAACTGTTTCACACATTTTAACACTGGGTTTTGTTGTGAAGAAGCTTCGGAATTGTTTGGGGAGCAGTCCACAGAACCAACGACAGGACATTTTCTGGCCCATGCACAAGAGTGCAGGCAGTGATGCTTCGAGAGAAGTGGAAAACAAGCCAGCTTTTCCGAGCTTCTGGATTTGTTGGGTGCATGAACCGGTATTTCCGCCATTTGGACTTTGTCGCATGATGTCACATTCACCATGTCGCGGTGAGCCCAACATTTTGATAGTGCATATCATTGAAGCTTTTTTTCAGTCCCCAATCACGCTGCGACGCAACGTTGAAAAAGCGAGGGAAATCTGAAGGTCGACATCCCCTCACGGTCTCGTAGATCCAAGTCACCATTGTCCCAAGTTTCTGTTGGAAAATAGTGGAGGACAGCCCATGTACTGTAGTTGCGACTTCGGAGGAAGGTGATTTGGCGTCATGTGGCAATGCGATGCCACAGTGACTGCCATGTTTTGCCGAGCAAGCGCATCTCTCCCTGCGGTCATTTGTTGAAAAAGCCTGAAACATCCGTTTTGGGATGTCTTGGGTGTAGCTAGACGATGCTAAACGTAGCTAAGACGGCAACTGGCACTCATTCACCGGGACCCAGCACGGTTGTGTGCATTTTCAAATCCTCGCAATTTGCTTTCCCAACTTGGACGCAATTAAGACCCAATGGCCCAATACTGTCAAAAGCTCCCAACCTGGCTGAGAAGCAGGTGTAGGGAGCAACAGCGTGGGTACCGCACCAGCAGAGAGATGGTCACTCCTCTCAGAAAAAATGTAGGCGCATCATGCCACAGCTATGTTTCCTGCGCAGACGATGAGACGTCCTGACAGCACGAACTGGCGAAGCGTCGGCGACGTCAAAACTGCAGGCGTTCAAATTTGCAATCCCGAAAAACAGTTGAAACAAGCAGGCCCAACATCTTGGAAGGCAGCAGCGACACAAGTGATGCCAGTTCACCAGATCCTTACGGGATCTCCAGGCTACATTGGCATGGGCTGAGTGATGCTGTACCCCAACTGCTTGCTACCCCACCCCAAATTCCTATGCGATGACGGATGGAAGTTAGACCATTACACGTCCTTTATTGCTGTCTTTTTATGGATGTCTTCACACTCTATGACAAGAATCATTGCACACCACAGATGGTATAATGCACAGCACGTAGTATGTGTACACTTCAAAATCACATTGTAGAATCTGCATAGTTTGAGCACCAATTGTGTTATCTCGTTGAGAAAATCTGTAACTTGAAATTCGTGTAGGGTGCAAGAGGAATGACCCATTCTGACAGGCACACCACGTAGAAACCGAAGCATATTCATTTAGCCAAGTCACGCAGTACGAAAATGACTCGGAGTGGCGCATGCAAGCGATGTGTGAGTTTCCAGCTGTGGTAAGCGGTTCTCCAATTCCTTTTCGAGGAGAGTGGGCTCAAGGACCAAATGTTGGAGGTAAATAAAGGAGAATTGGGGCATTGTAAAAAGCAAAATGCGGCATGTACATGTGCAGCACAGCAAGTTTTGTGCCCATTTTGTCGACCACTGGAATCTGGTTCGCAATATCAACAGCCCTACAGTATCCTGTAGAATGGTGTTGTTTGCAGGGTTGGCCCGTGTCGAACGGGAATTGGGAGACAATTACTCAAATCGGAAACGGCATCGCGCAAATTTTCTGCTTGGAATGGGCAGCTTCCAGTAACCGTTTTGATTTTAAAAGCTGGCCGTCCTTCATATAGCTGCAATATGCTGCAATAATCTTCTGGAATCATTGTGGAATCAGTTTTCAAATCGTTTCTTGTTTGCCGCTCCTAGTCTCAAACGGGGTTTGGGAAATTGAATGGATGATGTTATGGCACTCTTCAATCTCGTGGTTCAGCGTCCTGGTGCTTCCGTTTCTCGTTTGATTTGGCAGGGCTACTTGTTGATGCTTAGATCTAGATCGATGTATCTAGATGGAGATGTATCTAGTATATTTTTACACAAAGCCTTGAAGACTTCAGAGCCTTTTATGCCACCGCTTGGTAAGCAAGGACACGCAAGTGCATTCACTATTGTATCGCCTGGCGCACTCTCAGTGAACACTTGGAATTTAATGGGCTGAAATTGCGGTCTGCAAGGTATCGTCAGAACTGTGCAAGCCTACGTCGCGTTCTTGTCCACCGCCGAAGTAAAATGATACGACTTGACGAGAAGACTTGACCTTCTAGTGCACGCGCAAGTCGGGCAAGTGTTCCAATTGGTTGCGCGTGAACAACTGCCTTTTATGTCATTCAACATTTTTCAACCGAGGGAACAACTGTGTATCATCATTGTTTGAGAAAACGGGAGCTGCACTTGGCGCGGCGTTGCAGTTACACCTCGGAATCACCAGCATCTGTCCTTCTACTCAGCATAGGCCTCCAGGGCTGGCCCTTTACCCGTCGCATAAAAAACACCAGATTGAGGTAGTATCCAAAACATTAAAACAATCCCGGTTGAGCGTTTTTTCTAAATCTTGCTTGAAGTTCCATATGGCATGGAAGCACAAACTGCTGGGAAAAAACTTGGAACTCCTTCTGGCAGGAAAGCTATGAAAAATAAATGAGACATGATGCAGATGGGTTGTGCTCTACTAAATAGTAAGATTCACATTAAGCGCCCGTCCGCTCCAGAGCAACGCCGCTACTGTCCGACGACGACAGCGACGACTCCGACCCATGACTACACCACCACCACCGCCACTACACCACCACACCACCACTACCACTAGACCACTAGACCACTAGACCACTAGACCACTACACCACTACACCACTACACCACCACTGCTACACCACCGCTGCTTCACCACCACTGCTTCACCACCACTGCTTCACCACCATCACACCACCACACCACCACACCACCACTACACCACCGCCACTACACCACCACCACTACACCACCACCGCTACACCACTACAGTTGCCTGCGCAATCACTCCAAGAAGATGCAAGACACAGCAACCATTCGAACACGGCAGAAGCGAGCAGTTATAGTTGTCCGTTGCGTGGGGCGGAGTCGTCATGCGATAACATGCGACTTTGCGTCGAGTGTCAAGGATGTGAAAGAATTTTTCTTTGCAACGGCTGCCCTTATGTTGCATTTGTGCTCCTATTGTGTGCTGGGGTGATCGCTCCCGATTCTTGGGAGGAGGCTGCTTCCGGCGGTCCGCAATGAACGGAAAAAATCATCGAATTAGTTACTTCATCCAAAAAGAAATGTGTTGGGCACGTGTTCGCCATTTTCAATCGTCGTGATCAGCAGGTGTGTGTCACCGAAGAAATGCACCAATGTGTCCATCATTATTTCAAGTCTTTTGGGAAAACCTTGCGAATATCATGTGCAAATGTGCATTCTAAAAGTGGTGGCAAGCCATCACCAAGACCAAATCCAAACGAACATCCTTCTGCCCACGTTCGCCATTGCGAAATTCCCCAATGAAGTAAAGCTAAAAACATGCACGCCTGCGTTGATTTGAAAGGTGTGGCTGGCCCGTTTTTGTCCAGTGACCTCACCATGCTGTCCGTAACATATGAGTTGACACCTCATGTTCGCACAAAGCAAACCACAGGGCACCCCGATGAACTGGACCAATAGTTTTTGACAAATCGAAACCCAACACCCACACCGGAATGTTTGCCGCCACGGTCCTAGCAAGGAATAAATTTGCGGTGAGCAAATGTTCCTCCAAACGGATTCACACAAGGGATCCAACCAAACGCAGCAGACGCAGACACCGAAGAAGCACCCAGACCCCGAAAATGGCAACAACGCGAGACCATCACTGTCCACACCACTATGTACAATGAACTCCAAGCCGCGATCCCGCCAGCCAACGAAGGCTCGCTACAATTCCAAGTTCGTCCCAAGCCAAGCCTTCAGGACCCTATTCCGCCGTGTAGCACCTTTCCCACCATTTTCGGGTCCTTTTGCACATCCGACTCTCTGCACGTCCTTGCCGGTGCCGTCCCCCTCCTGACCCTTTGGCGACCACCGTGCGGCATGTGCTCGGTCAGGAGTCTCACGAGCAAGGAGAGGCTTCTTTCCTGGGCAGCAACACGCATCTGCAGACCAGGACGGGCCAGAGTCATAACGAATAACCGACTCGTTGATCTCAACATCGAAAACCTGTTTCGAGTCGACGACGGTCGCATAGAGGTAGTAGCCAATGGGTTACCAATGTGGGGAAGCTAACTGGCAGTAGGTTCCACTTTGGTATCACCACCCACGAGGACAGGGGAACTCAAGTCACGGGAAAGGACTCATGCAAGATGTTGCTTGGTGGTCCACAGTAGGAGGCACACTAAAACAGCCTTCTACCATTCGATTATCATGCAACCAAAAAGGATTTTAGTTTCCCATGTTGCCGGGGCGAAAAGTAGGAAGATATAAACAACCTGTGAGACGAATTCGACCACGGTGTACAAAATTTGATGAACTCGTCCGCCTCCATCATCCACCGGTCAGCATCTGCAGCCACCTCCTTCCAATCACGCCACCCGAAAAAATTGTTCAAATTTGGTCGTCCAATTCATTGCTGGACGTCCCAAAGGTCCTCTTTCCAGAAGGTTGCCAATGTAGCATCCGGCGTGCCCAACGTTCGTAAGGGAGATTCATGATATGGCAGGCAAATTTCCAATGTTGAGATTGATGTGCAAAATTTCGTGCCACGGATCCCCCCAGCAGATCCCGTCTGGAGCCCCAACCACACTTCGGATCATACGTCGAAAGTTGATATCAAGTTTGGCCAAATTTGCGTTGTGGATGCATCGGGGCCCCGCTCCAAAACAAGCGATTGGTGTCACGATGGCATTGAAGAATTTTAATTTGTTTCTGATGTATACATTTCGGCTCACAAATATTCAGGAGAAAAAGGCTCGACTCGCAGACTATAAATGGTAATCAAGGTCAAGGTCAAGCCTGCATGCCAATGGCGAGCGCTTTTTTGGGCGCAGGCACAAATGTGAGAATAAACTGCTATCACCTAGGGCAAACTGTACAAACTCAAGCATTGATTGCTCCCACAACGCAGGGTTGCGCACGGCAACGCTTTGCCAGTTGTCCCACCGCTTCCACCTCGTAAATTCTTCAATCTTTGTGACCCATGTGTTTGGTCTCCTGCCCACCTTTTCGATCCCCCTCTGGCTTTGCACTACAAAATGTATGGCCTTGAGGCCATTATAAAGTGGTTTTCGGCAGTTGTTTTATAAGAAAAAAAGGTCCTGGACATAACTTTTTGTAGAGGGCCTGTTTTGATAGTTTTTACATATCATGTTAAAATCTAAAAAGCATTTTGTAGTGAGGTTTTTTGCTCCGACATGTGGATTCCCAAACGTTGGGCATGGTTTTTGTAGTGGGCTCGTGTTTCTCTCTCATTCTTTTCAACCTGTTGGACATATATGTTTGTAGCAGAATCGATTTTCTCCCAAGTTTTCTAATACCTTGCATTTTCAAATTGTGATTGGATAGAAACATGGGCCCGAAGTATCCCAAAGTATGCGCTACAAAATGACAAACGCAACACATAGACTCACCAACAGCCCCAGATGTACAAAGCATTGTGATTTATTTGGTTTTTATTCCAAATTTGTGAAGCAAGATGCAACCCAATTGTGGAGGAGAGCTTCACGCAATGCCCATGGCGTAACCATTGCATCCAGTGGTCCATCCTGAAATTCAACTACAAAATGGAAAAACCGTCCCAAAGCACTACAAAAATCTCTAGCCTCAGTTTGTGCAATATCTCAATCTCTAGCTGTCGGTGACTCTCTTCCTAGGATGGCTGGAGGTAACTGGAATTGAGGAACCATCGAGTAATCCACCAAGTATACGTCCAAAGTGGACTGTGCGAATCCAGCTGCAAGCTTGTCCAGCCGAATTCTTGTTCGAATGGCCTTGGCTGCTTGCTATCCACAAGAACCCCTTCCCAGAAAGACATTTAGAAAAACTGCAAGAAAAAGATGTGGAGCCATCAACTTGTTTACGCCAACAAAAATGCCTGTGCACAATCATACCTGTAGAAAAACGCAATCGCAACCCAAAGTCTCTACAAAAGCATCTTCTGAGAAAATATCCAAGATACACACCTGGGATTCCCCAGAAGACCTCCCCCTTTGATTTCACCACTGAAATAGGCAGCGGTAGCAAACAAGTCTGAGGCAAAGGATGGAAGGTCAGGGCCAGGGATCGAAAAAAGGGCAGTACTGGTGAGTCCACCATCAAAGGCAATGCTCCGGTGTTTCTGGAGTGCAGGTTCCTCACACTATCCCGGGTTCATTGTTGAAAACATCGCTGTGGTATATGCCGCATCGAAGGCTAGCAGCGAGCGACCTCAAAAATGATTTGGCCCAAAGACATTCTATTGGTGAATTCTGAGTAAAGGGAAAATGTTTAAACAACTCTATTCAGACCACAAAAGAAGAAAGAAGGATGATGGCACCAATTGAACAAAGACATTCACTACAAAAGCATACCACCCAGGGTTGATCCTACAAAATCAGTATTCCATCCCACAAATAAATCAATGAAAATGCCCCGTGATGCATTCGGAAATTCACTAGGTGTCAGACGTGGTCATTGGGGAAGAAATCTTCCAACAACAAATCAACAAATCAGGAAGTGACTATTGGATACTATGGGATACTATTGGCAACAATTCTGCATCACAGTATTCCGGTACAATGCCTAGCTTGGACAAACAAACATTTGTGTGACAACACGTACACATCAAATACTACAAGATCACCTAGCCATCCCCAACAAACATCTCTGGAAGTACCCATGGAATTGTCTTTAAAATTAAAACAAGTTTCATTCATGATTTTGCTTTATTAAGATCCTTTCTAAAACCTCATCAAACAATGACTTTGGGTGTCAATTTTGAATCATGGCATTTTGATGTATTTTGGCTCCACTGTCCTAGCTTGATCTCGTCCTTAAACCACTACAAAAACACACTCTCATCACATCCTATCCTTGCCCGTGCTTCACAGCATGATCATCGCCCAAGAAAATTCTACAAAATCACCTAGCCATCCCTCACACATAGAGCTCTGGAAGTATCCATGGAAGTTATTCAAAAACCAAGGGTGTCAAAAGTAGTAAAACGGGTTCGGAAAATGTTGTAAGAAAATTTTCTCCACTACAAAACTTTATGTTCATCGGGTTGCTTGAAGAAGGGGGGCTGGCCCTGCCCTGGTGTTTGTAGTGGTTGCAGCTGCTGGTTTCCCATTCCAAAATGCCCAAGCCAGCTTGCTAGTTTAGCCTAAGAAGAGCTTACAAGAGAAGCTTCATTACAAAAACACAGTCTTCACTTTTACCTTGGTCAAAGAAACAAGAGGCAATTTGTAGTGGTGGATAGTGGTGGGATTTTTGGTGTGGATGTAGGTTGGTCAGCAAAGGGTTTTGCAATTTGTAGTGAAATTGGGCTGAGTTGGGCCAATCAATCTGTAAGAATTTTGGTTGGAAAGGACCGGATTGTAATTACAAAAAGCCTGATCAACACCACCCCCTTTGAACCAAGGGGGATCCTTTTCGCACGCGGTTGCCATTCAAATGCTCGTTTTGCCCAACGATTGGGTGGAAGGTTCGCGATGTAGCCCGCCAGTTTCCAATGATGACACAGCGCAGTCTGCCCCTAGGATTTGTGTTGTCTGTATTCGAGGATTTGTTGCACTCGAGCATTCCATTCATATAGGATTTCATGCCACGGGCTTGACCAACAAACGCCAGATGGAGGCCCCACTACTGACCGCACCAGTCTTCGGAATTCAACATCGAGGATGTGAAGGTCATGCTGTCGGATACTGCGATGCCCTGCGGCAAAACAAGCGATCGGGGTCACGGTGGTTTTCGAACAATTTTACATTCGAGGTTGTAGAAACATTTTTATCCAAGAATATCCATTTGTTTGAATGGAAAGCACGTGCGGCAGCTTGCAAATGATATGTAATGTCCGCATCAACATGACACAACAGTGGTCATTACAAATGAGGCGCAACCTCCCCAAGCGTTTGCGACCACAGCTGGATTGATTCTAAGGGTTTTGCCACGTGATGCTCGGCAGAAATGGTTGGGTAGCATGTTGACATCACGTCAACGTCAACGTCAACGTCAACCCTGTATGCCCCATTGGGCAGCCTGTTTCAGGCACAGGGGGGAAATTGTGAAACTACATCCTATATACATCAACACTTGCAAAACTCCAAAAATTCAGGCAGGTTTGAACGCCAAAGTTCGACATCAATTGCAGAGACCTCCCATGAAGGTAAATTCTTCCAGCGGCAAAAATTTGTAATCAAAGTATCCCAGGAATATTTTGGGCGGCCACGGCGTCTGTGCCCATGTGGTTGCCAAGCTAAAACCCTCTTGATCCAACGATGCTCAGGTAGTGTTGCGAAATACTGCGCCAAATTCCAGTGGTGTCTCAGGCAAATTTCCGACCATGATCTCNAAAATGCCCAAGCCAGCTTGCTAGTTTAGCCTAAGAAGAGCTTACAAGAGAAGCTTCATTGCAAAAACACAGTCTTCACTTTTACCTTGGTCAAAGAAACAAGAGGCAATTTGTAGTGGTGGGATTTTTGGTGTGGATGTAGGTTGGTCAGCAAAGGGTTTTGCAATTTGTAGTGAAATTGGGCTGAGTTGGGCCAATCAATCTGTAAGAATTTTGGTTGGAAAGGACCGGATTGTAATTACAAAAAGCCTGATCAACACCACCCCCTTTGAACCAAGGGGGATTAATAAGTATAAGTCAGTTTGAATCAAGCCTCCGATAGCAGAATGAGTGCTCACTGGCAGTCACTGGTGCCCTGCGATGAGTTCTCATTGCCTTGCCCAGCAGGTGAGGAGGGAAGAGATTGAAAAGGAGGCAGGGGCTAGGTCATGCACACTACTTTTGGATACTTTCGGGCCTTTGTTTTTCGGCCCGTGCTGGCAACAGACACAGTCACTCAACACATCTCAATGCCACTGCTTGTTCCTGTCAATGCACAGTTTTTTTTGTTCGCGTAAACTTGGGTGGAGTGGCAGGTCTCGGCTTTCAGTACCAGATCAAACGACATGTATCACCAGAAGAAGGAGCAAAGACAGAAGGCCAACAGGCGACTTATTCTTGCAACTTGAATGCTCATGAAGCGTCAATAGCTTCCAGAGATGTGCCTTCTGGCAATGCAGAGTCTTATATATCATCATGATTATTTCGATGTTTATTATTTATAGATGATTATCCTGGGTAGTGGGCAATGGGCAACCTCAAAAAAATATAGTTTCCCCAAAAGAAATAACGATGTTTCACGATGAACATATAGAAACAGTTCAGACAACCAAAAGAATAGCAATCGACACAATACGATGATTTCAGTGGGGCACCCAGTAGGGACCCAACTTAAAATTTTGATTTTGGGCTACACCATTTGTGGGAAACCTATATGATACAATATGATACAATGATGCCCCTATGAAATCAGCCGCCACCAACCTAAAATGAGAAATGGGTCTGTTTTGAGTCCCCAGTATCGTGGTGTCAGGGATGTGAAACCCACACATTTGTTTTTGAGGTCATGACCTCTTTGGTTTTACAGCATACTTGCTTCAAAATGATAATATGAAATAATTATCTCCAAACTATTCTTGAGGAAGGGGGATAGCTGATTTACAAGCTATTCATCTTTTGCGGGCATCGCTACCACAAACCAAGATTAGACTTAAGGTCCTGTAACTGTATAGTAACGCATGACCTGCAAATAATTGTGAAATGTATTTGGGTAGAGGACCACCCGTAGTATGCTCTTGAAGGCAAGGGTGATATCAATTAATTGACAACTTATCGTAAATGCAGCAGCTTCGCAGAGTGTAGTACAACTATCTACAAAGGTATCCAAGGATATCCTAGCTCCACAATCGAGTCTGTCCCCTGCAATGCTTTTATGCTTAGTGCACTGCACAGTCCGAACATCCACAGGGCATTGAACAAGCTCCGAGAGGAATGGTTGAACAAAGCTCGGCGCTTGGCCTTGGGCTTAATTGATCTTCGTTGAGTCAGTTGCGCTCCAGACCTGTCCATCGGTTTTTCCAAAAAAGTGACAGAAGCAGCTTCAGTTTAGGGCTCTTCGCCCTTCATGATTTTCCTCAAACTCTTTGTGTTGCAAAATGTTGCCGCTTTTGATCCTTTTGAAGCAACGGTGGTCTCTGCTTGGCCCTTGTCAAGGACAAGCCAGACAACTTGCGTGCTATGATGCAAGAGTAACTTGGAGCAACGTTTGAGTTGATTTTAAGGCTTGACCCAAGCGACAGCCCAATCAAGCAAATGTAGAATTGGCCCTGACATGCCTGAGGCTCATGGTTCAAGAATGTTCAGGATGATATAGGATGTCATGCAGGCAATGCTAGTTTTTATTTTGTAGTCGAGTTTACATCAGCAGTCGAGCACCCAGACGTTATAGATCCCGGAAAATCCTGGATGTGACGTGACCATCAGTAGTTTTTGAATGATGAATTTTCTCTTCAGAAGCGGATGGACAGGCATGTCATCAACCTGCATGTCCATGCCGTCTATTATATAGGATTCTTGGATTTTGCAAGATTTCCGGCAAGCACGGAATGACATGAGAAACACGTGCTGGCTTGAGGCACTATTTGCAAATGTCCCACACTACTAATCAGTACTCATTACACAATATTACACATAGTATGCGTGAACAGTGAACATGTGTATATCGAATAGCGGTGAGTAGTAGTGTAGAACCCCTAATAAATGCCCCGTTTAATGGTCGTTCAACGTAGCCCTGATGTACCCGGTTTCAGATTTTTTTTTACCAACAAACAAACCCCTGAATCTGGGAAAAAATGAGGGAGTAATATGGAGTACTTAGGCTGGTTCAACCCTAGCATCTCTTGTTGATTGTTGGAAGGCATTTGGAGGCTGAGGACAAGCTGATGCGTTCCTTCCTTCGGATGCCGGGACCTCGTTATCCGGGCATGGAAGATTGATTATTGGATTCACCATGATTCACCTAGGTGGACCACCGCAGATTTCTCACCTATTGCTGTTTTGGGCAAGGCTAGGTGGATAGCCGCCGCAATCGAGAAGCAACTGAACACTTATTTCAAAATGCTCAAAAGCCAAAAATCACGAGCACCTAAATACGAACGCTTACGATTTTGCTTGTCAAATTGGAGCGACAATTATTTAATGACTTGGGCAAGAGAGCGTTTCAAACCTCGACTTTTCCTTCTGACATCAACCTTCCTGACAATGCTAGCCCCCACTTGCAGGGCTCATTTGGCACCGTGCATCTTGTCAGGCTGGGGAGTTGAGGAACGTGTGAACTTGCATGCTTTGGAGTGGAAAGTAAAGCGCGCTAGCTCCTACCACATAACTCTATCTATGTAGTTTTTGTTTATGACAATTTCTCAATGTTGCCGTGTAAAGCATACCAAAAGGATTTTAAAAAAACACAGCTCCAGCTAGACTTAGCACGACCTAACCCCTGGATGACTTAGAAACTGAAGCAGTTCTACAGCATCTCTTAGCATTTGACACTGCAATCAGGTGTACGAGTAATGAGCGTGTCTACGCCTTGAAATGTATCAGTTGGGGCACTTAGATCTCCGTTGAAGAATGGTTTTCAATGCAGGGCATTGCGAGTGTTTACCTTCAGATACCTTCAGATACCTTCAGGTATCTTTTATTTTTGCAGCAGCTCAATTTTTGTCACTCACGTGTCTACCGGGGTCGTCCTGAAAAATACATAAAAAAAATACATAAACATTCCTTCTGAGAAGTACATATATGTACATATACATGTGTATATATGTGTATATACATACCTATGTAAAATGGATGAGTACCGGTCTTATTGTGGCTTGCCATATAAATTGGATGAGTACCGGTCTTATGCTGCCTTGCCATATAAATTGGATGAGTACCGGTCTTATGCTGGCTTGCCATATAAATTGGATGAGTACCGGTCTTATGCTGGCTTGCCATATAAATTGGATGAGTACCGGTCTTATGCTGGCTTGCAAAAAAATGGATGAGTGCCGGTATTATGCTGGCTTGTCAT
>DF240745.1:7362-38552 GCA_000507305.1 Breviolum minutum Mf 1.05b.01
TCATCATCATCATCATCATCATCATCATCATCATCATCATCATCATCATCATCATCACATCATCACCATCATCATCATCATCATCATCATCATCATCATCATCATCGTCATCGTCATCGTCATCTTCAATTTCATACTTCATATTTCATCTATCATACATCATATCATCACATCATACATCACATATTATCTATCATACATCCTATCATTACATCATATATCATATGTCATACATTATACATCATATATCATAAATTTGGGATTCTAGTTTCCAATTCTACCATTTGTCCCTCCAATGACTCTGGTATGCAGTTGTCAGGGTTTTCTTCCACCTGCCGGATGCAGTACAGCCTTTCCTGCGACTGCATCCCTTGATCTTGGAGGGGTACCTAGAAGATATGCATCTCGGCGTTGGGTATCTCTATATAGGTCCATTAGAATCACCAGACCTTCGTTTTTGTTTTCTTTTCGGATACCATGATTTTCAGGAAATCAATAAACCTGCTTCACTTCAGACTTACAGTTTTTAGACATCTTGGTTGTGGTAGCAGGATTCCTTGAGAAACGGCCAGACTTTTGAACCTTGCCAGTGATTGAATTGTTGGTTCAATTAGTTTGGCGTTATCGTTTAACAGTGCCTAAATATCTTACCTATAGATTCACATAGAATGACGTGTCCACCTTCTGAACAAGCAATGTCATGCCACAACAACCTACCAAGAATCAGCACGAGGGGTTTCCGTGGCAAGGTACAACAATCCTGTGACTTGGCGGGAAGCCCCAAAGCGGAAAACACAAGGCTTCGATGGGCTGAACGCAGGTAGGATGATCCAAGGGGTGAGCAAAAACAAAACCAAAGTGGAATTCGAAGAAGATTTAGGTGTAGTGACCTTCTGCCAATGTTTTCAACATGAGAGATGGACCTTCAGGACCTTAACATCATGCAGCAAGAAAGTGCAAGCTAAAAGCAAGAATCATTCCACAAAATGATGCATGTATTTCGTCTGTTTTTCTAAACTACAGTAGACCCTTCTGGTTTCGTTCGGGGATGCGGTTCAACACGAATAAAGATCAGAGAGCACTGGCCAACTCAGGACAAGAATGATGCAACTTGGCATGGTCCCGAGATGCTTTGAAGCTACCACTCAAGTTCTCAGGGATTTCCACACCTGAAAGATTGAGTTGAAGTTGGCTTTGTTGGATCAAAAAATCAATGTCTTTGAACATGCGCGCAGAACTATGTTTTCATGCCACCTTGTGGGAATTGTTTGGGGTCACCTTCCACCTCGCTCGGCAAGGGACCGAAGTGGGGGATGATGTCTTTCACGGGTGGTAGCATTTCCAAATCATCCGAGCTTATACAATACGCTCATAATTTGCTAGAAAACCTCCATGAATTCTAAAGTCAGCTTTTCTTTTTAGAAGAGACCTTCTCTCACAAGTTTGGAACATGTCTGAGGCGATGTATTACAAGCAAACCTTTCTCTTCTTGATGATGGAACTCTTTCGATATCGCTATCGACAAGATCTCCAGCATCTTGGGCCCTGAGAGTTGGACAAGATAAGCTTTCCACTGTGAACCTATTCCGAAAAAAAACAAAGAGCACCTGAACATTTTGAAAGGTGAATATGGGGAAATGTTGTGACCTGCTAAGATGCCTAAATTATAAGCCGACATGGATATCTCTTGCCTTTCAATGTTGAGAGCCACCATTGCCAAGGAGTCGCCTTCAGAATTTTGCTTGTGCCTTGTGTCAACAGCAGCGGTTGGCCACGGAGGAGTGATGCGGGGGCAAAGGCGGTTTGGCGCTTTGACACTTCCCCAAAAGGGCCACAAAGGCATCTGAATTTCGACAGGAGACAGGGGATGTGGTGGTTTCGGTGGCCTTTTGTTTGATGAGCCGACGATCAGGAGACCAGGGTTGGGTTAGCTGTCAACAAGATTGTGCCCTTCAAACGGAAGGTACAGACTTTAACAAGAGTCAGAGGTTATTGACCCACAAACGGTTCTTGGTTTGGAAGGACTACTGTACTTGAATCCTCAGTTCTGAAGAGTGATGAGTTGTGAGTTATGGATGAATTTTGAAGGGTGTGTCTGAAACCTCAAGATGTCGGTGTTTCTGGTGCACAATATCGAGATGTTACTTTGGATGGAGAGTCATGGTGTTTCAGTCTCTTCATATTTCCACCAAGAACACATTGCTCAGATCTCAACAACTGCTTAGATGACAAGACCGACGTGCAATCCGTATTCCAAACCGAAGGACTTCCAGCAGCCGTTTCTTTTAACCCCCTCGATGCCCAAGTACGTGGGCAGGACATGCTTTGCGCCACGCCATCCGGCAGACATGGGCGAAGCGTCTAGGCACGTTGATGTTTCTCAAGATGATAATGTCAGTCACACCTATTCGGTCCCATTAAGCCACATCAAGAGCTCCATTTCTCTGAAATTCTGCAAAATTCTGATCTTTTCTGAGTTCCAACGTCTTCGCATGTTGGATTTCCCTTTTATGCGTCCTTGAGTTTTTTTTCCTAAAAGACATTTTTCTGGAAGATGTTTCTTATCGTCAAGAATCTCCAGTCTCTTGCCTTGACCAATGAGAGGATGCCAGAGAAATATGTCCAAACAACATGAGCAAATAAATGCAAAACTAGCTATTTAAGCAAAACATGTGAATAGCTTATTGGAACTTCTAAAGCATGACGCCGGTTATGCTCATTGATGTGATTTCTTTCTGAAGAGGGTGAATCATTGCTTCACATCCCACAACCTGCATGCCCGCTTCGATAGTAGGACAATGTAAAGAGAGAATTTCTTCAGCGCTTACAGTTCTACATTTAATACATATTTATACCGTATACGAATGAATGATAAAGATCCATTTGAAAATGAATATGGAGAAGCATTCATCCGACAGATACACTGGATTGAAACCTTGCTTTTATTTTCTTTTCGGGGATTCGCAGGAAGCAGGGTTAGGTTGCTAGACACAAAGATGCGATTGAAGATTGATACTCTCCTGGAGATTCTCTTCCATGACAATGACCTTGGTGCTGTGTGCCAGGTCCAGGTTCCAGTCTTCACTTTTTTGTGGGAGCTGTCACAGTGCAGGAGACAGGGTTTCTATCCATTACTGTATTTCAAAAGGTGGAGGTACTTGTTTTGCTTACCGAATGGTGCTTCGATTGTCATGTTTTGGCATTTCAAATTTTACTCGGTTTGGCCTGGGCAATGTTGATTTTTAACACTCCGAGAGGAGGATGTGGCTGACGATCTTCCGGACTTGCAGCTTGCCAAGAACACGGGGCGATTTTTGGCAAGTCCAAGGGTTTTCCTGGATGCCGCAAGCAGCGAGAGGAATTGGTTCATACATAGCAACAGCCAAAGGAAGTGATGCAAGGGAAAAGTTGGATCTCGGTCACTACTATCATTTTTCATCCGGAGTGTTTCTGTTCTCAGTGTTGCTCGTCATGGGATGTTTCATCTATCTAATTTTGGATCCTTTCAGGCATATATTTTATGGCAATATGGACATTCCCAATCTATACTTTGATTCCATATTACAGAAGATCCATAAAGAAACCATGTATATTGATGATGCATATTATGATAATATATTATATACGTATATATTATAAACGTGACATATACATATACTGCCAAGATATACTGATATCCACAAATAGATATGACATCCACTGTCTTCCAGGCACCTACCAGACATGGTGGAGTTGGATGCTCCTGAGGCCTATGAGGCAGTCACCTTGAAGGCCATTTTCAATAGGAAATACATCGACTCAATGCCGGGTCCATTGGATCCATTTTTCATTAATGTTAGTTTACCAGAGAGTACCCCGGCCACGTACGTGGGGGCCCCATGGTATTTAGCTGGTGTTATTTTGGAAGGATTCTTGGGGATTTTTGCACCCATAAATACTCACCTTTTTTCACCCATAGGGGTACTTTGGTAGGGGTACATCCTTTTATCCCCTGATCATTGAATTTGTTTTTTATTTTCAATCACTTTTTGGTAATGGGTGGGATGGCCAAAATCCTATTTTTGAACTCTTTGGAGGCAATGTCGATGCTGCATTGGGCACATCTCCATTTCCCTCACCTGCGGTACCTCATCCGCGCGGATGATGATGTGTATTTGCGCCCTGGGCCTTTGTTGCAGCAGTTGGAGAAAAGGCCTCCTGTAGGCCGGGCTTCAAAGGGCTCTTGGGACATTGTAGCATATGGATGAAGCACCAGCAAAGTTAACGGGCCACACTCCTGTAGTTTAGTAGCATGGAAAGGGGCCATAGTCGGACTAGATTCGACAAAAAATTCAGCCAGAAGGCCTTGCTGCTCCTGGAGTTTCCAAAAATGCGGAGAGGAACAAACTGCACTTCAAAGATGAAATCACTCACCATGTTCAGTCACAGAAAATCTCATCCGAGACAGAATTCGTACTACTTGACGCATCTCCACTTTTGCCTTTGCCAACCTTTTGGTAATGAAGTGAGCCTTCACAGCTGTCCATTGAGGGTTAGCTTTGGACCATGTGGCGTTTTTCAGGATATCTCTGGGGCAACTTCGACAGCGGTTCTACGGTGGTGCGGGATCCATTTCATCCTCACTACAATTCTGAAGAGCAGCTGCCATTGAGGCAGAAACGGCAAGTCAGCAGAGGTTTAACGAGTTGATTCAATTTCTGGGAGGGTGACCTTTTTCGAGTTTTTTTTTTTTTCGTCTCGGTAAATTAGACTCACACACACACAACGTTGAGTGGCAAAACTTTCACCACATACCACACAGGTACAACATATTTACATGTGTGATATTGATACATTATGCATATACTGCATATATGCATACTGTAACAGTACATTTCTAATGCGTATGTTTACATACATTCATTAATATGTGATATTATGTGATATTCACATACATATTCAATATATTTATATGCATGTGCACTCCTTGGATACCTTCACTCCTGATGTGTCCAAAAATTGCACAAGCACCCGCCAGGGAGCATCCCATGTTTGGCGACATTTTTCCACCCTATGTTCGTGGTCATTTGTGGGTGCACCGGCATCGCATTACACGTGTTGTTTGCAAGAAGGAGAACGACTTGGTGGTTTCATCTTTTTTCTTGTGTTCATCCATTGTTTGGGGAAGATTTACCATCTGACCAGACTTTTTCAAGGGTCACAATGACAGACTAGAGTTGAACATGGATGAACATTTCAAACAACAAGAAAATGTGGATATTCTGGTGAGCCCTTGGTGCGAAGGCTGATCCATATGAAACTACTAGATCTGAGATCTGGAATAATTTGGAAGAAAACATAGAGGAGATAGCTCATGATATGACATCCTGAAATGTGGTTTGGGATTACAGAATAAAAAACCCATGACCCCATGAGTTTTCTTTAACAACATCGCAGCCCTCGAAGGTTCGGCTTGAGATATGGAAGATCCACAACTGTGAGACATGCTTGCGTCTTCTTGTGTTTTGAAAGATGTACTTGGAATCAATTGGCTATCTTATATTAATATACAGGACTTGTTGATGACACACTCTGTTGTCCCAAAGTCCTTTGCTATCTTCAACTGTTTGAGGCGATGTCAGGTGATTTGCTGACGCTCGTCTCGGATTTGTGGAAGACACAACTAGAGCAGCTGGAGGATGCCAAGGCGGCGGCAGGTGGATTCTCATCATCAGGGTAGCACTAGTGATCTACTTGAGGTAATGGGTCATCTCAATTGGGGCACTTTTTTTCCCTCCTTTTCTGGACTTGAAAAAAAGAAAGATGGTTCTCCAGAGAAACATCCAATGGTTTTTTAGTCTTGGTGGGATGAAGCCCTTCGGCTCAGCCACAAGGATTAAGGTGAATCAGGAAGCACACATATCAGGCTTAGGTTCCTGAATTTGAGATAAACTGTACGGCAATTTGGAAGAAATTGCAGCTTTTGGGGTTGAAGATTTGGATGGGTTTCATGCTGAAGCAACTTTGGGCCAAGCCAGGTAACCCTTGACTTGGCCAAGCGTTTGCCACATCCTGATGACCCGGTGCTTTGGCATTGATGGTATTGGCCAAGGGGATTAAGCAGCTAACGGCTGCAACTGAAAGCCATCTTTTTGTAATACAAAGAATGGAACGATATCACAAGATATTCAAAAAAACAATGAAAGAATGCGATGTGCACCATTTTTGATGACCATTACTTACATATAAATTCATATAGATTCATCTACGTTTTTCTTAAGCCCACATATGTTTGGATAGAGTTTGTATGCCATCTATTCTTCACATGGACCCGGAAGCCCCGTAGAAATGCCGAGGCTCTTGGTGTTCTCATGGCAAGCCTGGTAGATGCAGGTGACATCAACGTCGCTGTGGACGACCGTGATTTGAACCACTTTGCCTTGAACCCATCTTGCAATGTCCCTTGTCCAAAGCACATGGGATGACGGAAGCAACAAGCCAAGTACATCAGGAAAAAAGGGCTGGTACTCGTTGTGGAATGTGTTCCGCTTTCAAGTTTTGAGCGTATACCTTTCAGATCCTTTCAGGACTACTTATAGGAAAGGTGACCAAACTTGCGTTCTCTTGCTGTTTAGCAGTTGTGTTTTTCTGACCGTGTTGCAGCTGCTGTTTAGACACTCACATGTCTGTTGGGGCCACACAGGATCATTCGGCCTTCTAACAGGATTTGCAAGGCGTAGGTGTTTTGCAGGGGTGAACGTTTGTAGCTTGCCCTTGCTCCCACTTTGTTGCAGTCTTGTTTTCATTGGGGCAGCACAGACCACTGCATTTCAGTGAAAACCCACAGCAGCATTGATCCTGGATCCACTGGTCACACATTCAACCACCCCAAATTGGTGGTTTAGGAGGCACATCATCCAAACATGAAATTCTTCAAGTTGCGGAAATACACACGGTTGATGGAAAAAAATCCTGCACCACCTGGGATGTTTTTGAAACCCCGTGGTAAATAATAGGGGTGAACTACCAACCTCAACTGGTTAGCCTCCCTCACGAAGGCCACCTATTTGAAGATTCACAATCGTACCTGGGTGGTCCACCATGTGACTCCGGAGGCAGCCTAAAATTGTTGAGGGAAATGGAAAAAATGGGTGAAAGTCTTGAAATCCTCACTAGATTATTCTCCATCTAACAAAAGTTCATTTGCAGGAAACTCTGAACATTTTTTTTTGTATCATCAGTTCTGAAGATGATTTCTTTAGGTCCCATTGCTTTAGCTTTGGCACAGATTTGGAAAACATCATGGATGAAGCATGGGAAGCAGGATGTAAGGGACCTCCTGGCATTCTCACTTCATTTTTCTCATCCTTTCTATTTGTATGCCCATTTTCTCACTCTCAGATTCTGATTTCATACCTTTAAAAGTGTACCAGAAACCAGAAACCTGGCTGTAGGAAGTTTCAGCCAAAGGTGGCCTTCACTCTTCCCCACAGAGTGCCTAAGTCTTGGCCCAGGCCATGGAATGTTTTTGGTCCATCGATGAAATGGCTGTACAGGGGGAGCTTCCAGATCTATGTCCATGTTCCATGGAGGTGGTGGAGGATATGACTTGACTGGAGGGTGCTATTTGTCTATATGTTTGGACCTGTCTAGTGGGTCTAGTTGTGAATCTGCCTACCCTTGGGGTGACCTAGTAGTTGAATTTACTTGTAGTTGAACATACGTGTCTTAGTGGAGTAGTACTGTGAAATGTGAAGTGAGATGTTGACTATGTACCTCTTGAGAGCTAGGTGGTTACATCGAGGTCCATCTGAGCTGTTGAGTCGATCGAACATGATGAAGACACGCATCTGTGTTCTCAGGAGAAATCAGGCAACTCCGATGATGATGACTTCGACTACCCACGGGAACGCTTCAATGAATAAAGGTCTCAACCGCCCGAAATCCATAGAGTGTTTTAAGTCGAAGGAGGTGTCAAGTCGTCAATGCCAATGTGGTAAAAAAAAAGCTGAGAGATGCAAAATGCCGGGTGCCTGCTGGAGTGTGGTGAAGTGGAGATCAAAAAACACATGTCGTGACACGGCCTCGAGATGAAGATGATGAGTGAAATAACAAAGGACAACTGAATGATTCGAATGATGAACAATGTGCGTTAATTGGCGACTGATTTTTATTGGAAATGACGATGCTGACGATGATGAGGAGGACCATGAGGATGCGGATGTAGGATGAGGATGAGGATGATGATGATGATGATGATGATGATGATGATGATGATGATGACGACGATGACGATGTCGATGACGATGACGATGACGATGATAATGATGATGATTGCTATTGTTCTGCTGAGAAGACGATAGTGATCCTGATGACAATGGTGATTTATGGACACTTATAAATTGTAAATGTATATAAATGTGATTATGGCGATAGCATCGTGACAATGGTGATAGGCCAACATAGTAGTGAGTATTGTTACCATTACACCATTATGATCGTGACAACATGATGATTCTGGATTCCTGCGCCAGTCGCGACATCTGAGTACCTTGGGCAAACATTCCACCCACAGAATTTCAAGTTCAAAAGCGCAGGGCCGCCTCCCTAAGGGAGTCTGGGTTGGGCGTTTGAGAATTTTGCAGATCAACTTGGTCATTAGACATGTCATTTACAAACAGATACTTTTCAGGTAACAACTGAATGGATGGCAAAAAATAATTCTCGTTGTGTTGGCAAATAACAGATTTTTCATCCCGCGGACTGCACCACGAAGTGGAGCAGTATTGAGGCTCTGATCTGGGAATTGGGAGGTTGAGGGGTATGATTCTGATAGTTTGATTGTGAACCATTTCCTTTACATCCAAGAGTTTCTAGAGATTCATGGAATGCACCTTGGCAGCAGATACTGTAGGGTTCCACTCATGACATTGTTTTGCATCACTTCAAACTAAACTGTATGCATCTTTGAATTACAAAGGACCATCTATAGCAAAGGAAATGTCAATTCCATGCTTTTGGTTCAATTTTTTTTGATGGTATTTTATATTTAGTAAGAGTTTGATTGCTTTAGCATTCCCCTCACTCCAGGTTCCACCATGGCATGGGGAAAGCCGGTGCCAAGAGATCTGAGCATGTTGGGGGCCTGGAAATTTGTGACGAGGGTTGCTCAGAATCAGCACGAACACCAGACAAAAAAAACTGCACATGTAGCAGATTTTGGATGCAAAGTCACTCTTCAAATGGCCTAGTGCTGCAACAGCACTGCGCCAAAACCAATGAATTACAACCTGTTTGACATCAACAAACGGACAGCATCAGCGTGCAGGTGATGTATAGTCAAGTTTGAAAAGTACACAACCTTGACATGGGCCGGCATTCCTTTGAGTTCAGTTATTCCAGAGCTTGATGGAATTCACTAAGTGCTTCATGTTTCTCTTGTTATGTATCAGCCCCGATCTCAGGCGCGATGTTCTCATCTTGTGCTTTGGCTGCCTTGTAAAGAGCTTCTGTGGAAATGGTGTTTGAACCTGAAGGCTTTTAACTGCTGGTTGTTCAAACGTCACGAAGTCAGTTTTTTGGTGCCCTTCTGGGTCATGCATGGTCGTGTGTCATGGAGCTTTGGCGTCAGTTGAAGAAATATTTTTCAAAAAGGAAATTCACCCGTGGAGCAAAAACAAAAAAAACATGCCTCTCTCAAAAGATCGCTTGAACATTCTATGCCAGGTTTACTATACAACTGTCGTACTACCAGGTATTGCTTTCCTGAAAGAGGATTTTAAGCGGAGTCTCCGTTTTTTTGGTTTCAGCGAGTTTAGTTTGTAAGAGATCCCATGATTTTTCTGTGACATGCCAACTGGAAAGCTTTACCATTCCTGTTGGCTTCACCCCTAAAGCTCCGGGATGTGTTTTGTCAGAGCGCTAGAGTTCAGTATGATAACGACGCTAAGTCCTGCAGATAGAGTACTTGTAGAAAGAGGTCAAATGCTTGAAAGGATCACATTTGGCAATCCTTCATGTGGGACTCTTGTATCCACGCTTGCGTAAGGAACTCGCAGATTGAAAAAGAAGAACGTGCCAGATGCTCAGACTGGATACATATGTACCGTTTTCTGATATTTTCGGTGCCCTTTGTGTTTTATCAGATTATAGATTCAATATGGTTCAATTATATCAGCATACTCTATTTTTGGAAGCAGACATCAAACATTTTTCCACATTTTGTGGTCTGCTTTTTTCTCAACCATTCTGCAGTGAAATGAATAAGTTCAGTGATGGAATGGTCATAAGTACTCCCACTGTTTTTACCTTTATTGGGTCAACTTTTCCTGCGAGTTTCTCTGTAGAGATACCTGAAATTACGTAAAAGGTTTGAAGCTTGATGAAAAAAATCTGAGCAGGTCATGGTGAAGGCCTATGAGCAAGACATGGAAGCAAGACGTTTGTGGGGCTGCCCAAAAAAAACAAGGGGTTGCTTCATCAAGCTGTGAGGGAAAGAAAACAAGGAACATCTTCTGACAGGCCGTGGCTGGATCCAGCAGATTTTGAGTCGAAGTTGTTGCACTTGGTATGTTCAAAGTGTTGGTCCCAAACACCTCAAAACATGTCCCATCTAGTCGGAGTTTTTCATACCCGTATTCACATTCCAGCCAACTTGAGACTACTTCATGATACTTTGCAACGTACTCTTGCGACTGGCGAGGATATTTAGGTATAGGGTATATACATCAGAATCCTTGGGAAGTGTTTAGTGATGTCAGGCGGCATGGCCTCCCAAGTTTGCCAGTTTGGCAGTTGACGAATCCTTCATGCCTTGGTTACTCTCAGGGCAAAATCACGTCGAGAGGAGAGGAAAGCACGTGATGAAAAGAGGCAGATCCTTTGGGCAAAGTGTTGATGTTGTTGTCTAGTTCTGCTTAGATGGGCTTGGTAAAATGAAGGGAAATCTTGAGGTATGATTACTTTGTAACTCTGGGGATGACATCCTTTAGTAATTTAGAGGAAACAGAAGAAAGCAACCCCCCCCAAAACCATTTGCAACATGATAACTTTGTGGTTTGATTTTCTACCATCGAACCAATGCAGGCGTCGTGCTCGTTCCTCGCGCGGTGCTGCTCTGGTGGAGGAGGTTGGATTTGATGCTCGGTCAGGTGAAGGATACAACGGTATTACCAGTGACTTTACCGAATGTGTCAATGATGGACTTTAAGTAACCTTTAAAATATATAGAGACAACATGATAGTATCGTTGATTTATAGGAATAGGAAATAGTGATATAGTCAATATAGTCCTTCCATTTCATACCGAAGTGCTGATCAATGTGCAGTAAACGTACGTACCAGTGCCACCATTTCTGTCACCATCCCAGATATGGTGGCACTTGTACCCTACATTCATTGAAAAGATTGCAAGTTGACATGCAAATCGGTACATGACAATGCAAAGATATCGCCATTCAGTATCCGTTTGCCTGGAACATTCTTGCATACTTGCCAATCCTAGCCTGAGAATTGAAGGTGGCATATGGTGTAAAAAAACCAGTCACACAAGGCCCGATATATTCTGATGATCTGCGCATATGTATAGATCATAACATATTATATATATGTATATTATATGTATATATATATATAAGTATTGTACATGGTGTATATATATATATATATAGTAAACTTGCCCCCATTCTTCCCGCTTTGATCTGTGGGCCTTGTCGCAGGGAAAAGCATCTTCTAGTTCTGGAAGGTCGTTTGCGTCGAAGATATTTTTGGGGCTGGCAGGATGTTGGTCAAGACTCACCTGGAAAAGATGCCAACCCTCCAGGTTAAATTCTCATCCGATCAGGTCATTATGGAATTTTAAAGTGAGCCCTATAAGGCCCTATCGGTCTTGATGTTTTGTCCATGGTTGTCAGCGCGAGTTTTTTCAAGAAACCAGATACCAACCACATAATATACTCTGAGCCTTGTTGGATGCATGTGTTTTTGCACAGGGACACCCAGGGATGGTGGCAATTCAGTGGTTGAATTTCTTCGATTTCATGCGTTTTTGGGTTTGTTTCTGTCCGTTAATGCTGAAGGACCTTCCAGATCTTGTGAAAATTTCCGAAAAGTGTGAAGAAATCTGTGTTCTTGACATTTTTAGCCTCCAAAGTATGGATGGTTTCCCTGTATTTTTGTCTCAGTCTAATGATCTTCCACTTCCATTTCTTTTCGCAACGCGCCCCTGTTTGGTGTTGGGACCTTCGTCAAATTTTCCGTCGGATTCTCAGGCCTCGAAGAAGCGCCTCTTCTTCTGCAATTTCCAGGTCCAAAAGCTGGGTTTTTTCATGGCACAACTGTCAGTTGGTTTATGAAATAGCAATCTTTTTAGTGTTAAGATGTTTAAAAGATGCGTTTACATGTTTGTTTTGAGATAGCGGGAAAGGCCAAGCAGTACTCCCGACATGAGGCAGAGTGATGCTGAGAATATGATTCAAGTGAATTGCATGTTTCAGATGTTCAAATCAAGCAGGGATAGTATCGGAAAGTGCCAAACATGATTGGAACATATTTGATCAAGACCACTCGGTGATATTAGTTATCTTCGTGTGATTCCCCAAACTTCAATCTGCCGTCTTTCTTTGGTTTTCTGACAGCATCAATTGGTCCGAATGGCTGCATATTTAAGTTGTAATCCTGTCTCTGAAACTGCCACACTCCCAATAATTTTCAAACACCACCCTTAATCATTTGAACTAATTTTCAACGCATTCTTGACTGATGTTGTGCAGATTCCCAAGATCTCATACCTTGTGAACGTTCAAAGTTCGAAAATGCTGAGTTAAAAGTTGGCATTCTCCCACTTTCGCCCAGGTCAACCACTCAGAGTGATGACATGGAGGTGCGCCTACCTGAGGACGGGAAACCCGTGGATTCGGTGGAGGGTTGAGGTGTCAGGACGGCATCAGATTGTTTCAGATTTTGTCTAATTGGAAAATTGGGCGGTTGTTTAATTTGGGCAATATGACGGTGTCATATGATTTATGAATTTCATGACTCAGGTCACTCAGAGTTTTGTGAACGTGCATTTACAATAGTTGGTATACCTACGTGCCTTTGGCTACATATTCATGTCTGCATGCGCACACACACACACATACATACTTGCATACAGGTTCATGTATCGCATGAGGCGTTTACCATGCGAGTTTGGGGCTCATCAATCTTCCTTATAGCTCCCTTTCAGCGTGCGCAAGCGAAGAATCCTTTGAACCTGCCAACCTCCATGAAACCCCGCAAAGAGCAGAGCCATGTTCCTAGAATCAAAAGAATGCATGCATGCATGATTGACTGAACCACTAAATGACTGAATAAATGATTGATAGGGTGACTGACGGACTGATTAAAAGGAAGGAAGAAAGAAACCTTGCTACATAATTATCCGGAAATCCAACCTTTGTCTCGTTTGCAGGACTTGAGTGCCTTAAAATCCTTCCCGCTAGTGGACGAGTGGTTGATGAAAGTCCGACTTCGAGAGGCCGTTTCTGCCGCGCTCGTTGCGTCGTTGTATAAATGGATGAAATCAGCAAATCGCGCAGGTGGATGGACGAACGCCCAAACTCCGTTTTGAAGTAAGGCAGAACCCTGCCCACTGGGTGCCAGGTAGCAGGAGATAGGGGGTGACAATGGGGTGATGTAGCTGGATGGAGGGGAACTGGGATTGAAACCAGAATCACCACGAACTTTTCATAGTTCTCTAAACTGTCTACGGTTGTTCAACGAAAACCCATGACTGAATGTTTGTGTGGCTGTTCTGCCCGATCAGGATTGTGTTGCCAGTTGTTGTAGCCTAGACTGCACGTGTCCAGTTTTCTGTATTCGGACAACTCTCTACATGGACAATTGATGACAATTGCAAGCTAGAAGACTTCTGGTTGTTGTGAAATTCTTGCGAGTACGGTAATTTGATCACAGCTATTTATGACCCAAAAACCATCTCCAGGATGTATGTGGACTACAAACCAATTTTCTATTTGGAATAGAGATAGACAAATGAGCTGAACAAAATCCTTTGGCAAAATTCTATACCTAAAGGACAAACATTAAATCCTTGGACATGACATATCATATTAACATCATATTATTATATAACTTTTTTTCTTGGTGAATATAGAAAAATGATCCAATATATGTTTATCAGAGGAAGTTTAGTGAAGAGCCTTCGGATTACGGAGTTTCAAAAGATGCAGAGTAGAATATAGCAGAGAGTCGAGTAAGAGAGTAGAGTAAAGAGTGGAGTAAAGCGCAGAGCAGAGTAGAGTAGAGTAGAGTAGAGTAGAGAAGAGAAGAGAAGAGAAGAGAAAGGAGAAGAGTAGCAAGGAGAAGAGAAGGAGAAGAGTCGCAAAGACAAAGGAGAAGAGAAGAAACAGGAGAAGGAGGGGACAAGGAGAAGAGAAGAAAAAGGAGAAGAGAAGAAAGAGAAGAGAAGAAAAAGGAGAAGAGAAGAACAAGGAGAAGAGAAGACAAAGGAGAAGAGGAGAGAAAGGAGAAGAGAGGAGACAGGAAAAGAGAAGAGAAAGGAGAAAAGGAAACAGGAAAAGAGAAAAGGAAAAGAGAAAAAAAACACGAGAAGGAAAAAAAAATATATATAAAAACAAATTTTATATAATAAATATTTTATTAAATATATAAAATCAATATATAAAATAATATAATTATTTTTTAAAATATAAAAAATTATATTATTTTAATGATATTTTTTAATAATATTATTAAAAATAAAAAATATNTTAAATTATTATATCAAGAATATATAATCTATCGAAATATGTTATAATAATTTTTATATCCAAATTTAAATATACAAATTAATTCTAATATAATTTTAAATTAAATCTATATATCTAATTTTATTATTTTAAAATAAAAATAATTCTTTAATTTTTTTTGTCAAACTATATAATTAAAAATTAAATTATTTATCATTTTTCTATTTTTATTCATTAAATAATATAAAGAAATCGGATTATGACATAATATTGGAGTTTCCCAAAATTCAAATCAAATTCTTTTCCATATATACATATATATATATATAGATAATATGATTACCTCTATAGATTGTGTCCGTCACCAAATGATGCAAAATTCTTATTATCCAGGTTCTTACTTCATTTGACAATCAATCAATGATTTTTTTGAGTATTGGAGATCTTTAGTTAGCTGCCCTCTTTGGGACAGTATTCCTAATGAGCAATTGGGCAGAACAAATGTAAATAAAGGCTTTCTGCTTGTTACATGAAATCTGTTGCATGCGTATAGCCAGCTCCTTTTGCACATGCCCAATTTCTCATGCCCTTATTCGGCCATTCTCAGGCAATATTCCAAGATGCCTTTAGGCACCTTCTGTGCTTTGTTGGTGCCATGACCCACCAAGAGTCTTTGACAACCAATGATCTTTCCTACCTCTTTGCAGGCCTAGCTGCATTGCTGGTAGCGCGGTATTCACGCTAGATCTGTTTTCCGATAGGGAAAGGGACAACCCAAAGGAATCTTGACCGTAGAAACCAATATATATCCAGTATTGCTTCACCAGTGAGAGAGCCTAGCACGAACATCGACATGCACTAGCTCCTATGTGAACCCCACACCCAGTGCACAAATTCGACTCCAAGCATCATTCCCAATGAGGCCCTTGCCCGTTGCTTTGGATAGTTTGAGATGCGGCTCGAGAGATTTAGCGGAGTAGTTTGTGGTTACAAAGGTCATGCATGACCACCCATAGATACTTCATGATACTTCTAATTGAAATGGACTGAGCAAATCCATCTATTCATCCGATATCACTCAAGCCGCGCAGACTTTCTCAAAAATGAAGCTTTTACAGTTTCACCGCTGCGTCATTACCTACGGGTTGCTCAGCGGCTCTCAAATGGCCATGACGTTGGATTCGACGATTTTGACCTTGGGCGGATCTATTTACTGTTCATCAAACATAATATTGCTCGACTCTTCATGATTTGAGGGCAGCTTGGCAGTCTGGCCAAGTGCGGGTTGAGCATGGAATAAATACCAGTCATGTGCATATTGCTGCTCTTGCATTGTTGCAATGATTTCTTGGTCCACCTCGAAAAAGCAATATTCTCACTGTATTATCTTGGGTGAGTGGAAACAATTTCATTGCAATCTACATATGTGGAAGATGGAAAAGGTATGCCAAACCATGCCAAACCATTTTGGCAACGGGCACCTGAACATCCCCCCACCCAACTGAGGTGTGTTGGGGCACCCAACACAGGTCGAACGCGCATTCGCGGCTGCCTGGAAATCTTCGCCGCCAGTGTAGACAATAATTACAGTGCCACCTGGAGAAAAAGGCTCCAAATCATGGCGGTTCAGGAATTGAACGAATCATTGCAAACTTCAAAGAGTATCAGGTTTGGAAGTCAGCAGGACATCCATGTATGATCATCATGAACCTATGGGATCCTAAGACTACAGGCTGCTTCCAACTAATTGCCAATAGTAGAGGTGAACATCAAAATAATTACTTTTCGTTTGCTCGCAAAGGCCCACAACGGCTCATCATCACCAAATACCACATCCAGCCTTCTCTTGTGGACATATTGAGCTCTTCACCTGCATAACTCTGAGTGATTCTAAGACCCCAAAATGCATTTGAATGAAACTGGTTCTCTGTTGCTAGATAGGCTAAACATTCCTTGTTTTGAAATTGCAGGTAAGGTAGGTACTACCCACCTCTTGCATCCTGTAGATATGAGACATGAGCTGTAGGAGAAGCACCTTGCAACCCAGCCTAAAGACTCGAAAGTGACCTCCAGAAGTGCCACATCTTGCAGATCAGTAACCGCAGTCTTCCTGGTGCAATGAGCTGATGGATTTTGGCCCATAACTTGGCCCATGCTGCTAGTTTGAGAGCCTCCAAACCCCCAACCTGCCAAAATGAGAAGTAATACAAGTATGTTTCAATCTGAAACTGGGAAGTACAGTACTTAATACTTAGTACAGTAACACTATCTTCCAAAAAAGGTGTTGTTGGAACTCTGAAGGACATTTTTTTGATTGAGAACCGCTTGGCCTTATCCAATTGTGGGAAGGTGGCAGGAAATGCAACGACAGGAATCTGATGTGTAGTGGGCAGTGATCACTCTTAAGTCTGTATGTCTAAAAGCGAAAGAGATGGACCCCAAGTTGCGTGATAAATCACCAAGCTTGGGCACTGACCCTTGTTGAAGCCAAGCAACAAGTGCTGGTGAAGTTCAAGCCATTCCCAGAGCTCAAAATCTGCGGCCAGAGGTTTGATACCCACCAGGGTTACTCCTCACATCGATCCGGGAAACGTTTGCTTCCATGTTGCCAGTGCCTTTCATGAAAGATCCCTGGTGTGCCATGGTGTCATAAACCCATAGGATGTATGCGAGTGAATCCAAAGCAAACAAAAACTTGAACATGCTTGCACACTATCCCATTTAGTGTGCTTAAACCGGCCGGATTTTGATTGCAATGAAAACAGTTCGGTTTTTAATTGCAATGAGAACGTCTGTAGAGCGGGCACATATTTTATACCATGTTATGCCTGAAATCTGTCATCAGTAATCATCCTTTACTCCAACCTCCAATTTGCATCATAATAAACCACCTTCTCCCACTCCTGTGGCACCCTCTGAGAAAGCACTGTGGATCAAGTCCAAGGTCAAAGAGACGTACTCAGACAACGCAGTTGCCTTCCAAACCTTGGGAATGAACGGCTCTCAGAATTGGACATCATAATGCATCCAACTTCAAATCTTCCCAACTAAGCTGCAATGTCAAACTTTGCGAATGTTTGTGGCTTACATATGGGGCACGTTTTTTTTCTGCCCGGCTATTATCAATATGCACTATTTCAATCCGCTAGTATCCCTGCCTCTGGTGTTTGTGAGCACTGTGCAACCTGGCAAGGCAACCCCCCCAATCGGAATCCCTGCACCAGTCCCACCACGGCAATTCGGCAAATCAAATGAATTGCAGTGAGCGAATGGGATCACCATCTAAAAAAATGATCTCAGATTGGATTTCAGGTCCCAAACCTATAGTTTGTGATCATCATCCCCAGCATCACTTGCTTTGCCAGCCTCTTCAGCTTTTGAAGACTCGCCAGGTGGATCAGCCTTAATCGAACTTCTCACATCGGATACGCCTTGCATGACTTGGTTGGTTGAATTCCTTCCGCGGCAACCTGCGAATGCCCCACATCTTGTGACTCTGAACGTGCTGCTACAACAAATTCCTTGGACTATTACGGCTATCGCCTGATCCAAGCAACACTTGAATCGCAAAACTCAGAAGCTAAACTTTGAACATTCTAAGTGCCCCAACGTCGTTCTGAGCGTCGTCCATCTGTGACCGAGGTGTTTGTGCCTCTGACGGGCTCCACCAGCTAGTCCGAGGTAATTTTTGATTTTCCTCCCTGTAGGTTGATGCTGACCGACACATGGGAACAGCTTTGAGCTGCTCCACCCACCTTTTAGGTAGTCTTTGAATAAAGTTTCATCATCTTGTACAATCTATATCTATTTGCAGGCTCAACAGTGATACCTGGAAATATCTGAAGGCAAGTCTGTCTGGGCACCTACACCTTCATGACCTTACGCATCCTACTCAGCAGTCTCATTTTTTGGCTTGGTCTGTGCATTAAGCTGCCGTTGGCTGGCGGCCATGCATTGTGAATTCGAAGCCACAAAACACAGAGATGGATACAATCCCTCCAACAATTGGGGGGAAGTGGAGAAGCTCCAGCTGCCAAATGTTGTTTTGTCTCCAGATCATGGTCACTTAAATTGGAGATGTTTCAGGAGCTTGAATCTGACTGCAAATGGTGGATTTTCTCATGCACCATCTTATGTACTTGCCTTAGAGTATCAGAATGTACCATCTATCAACTATCGCTTGTCAGTCATCGCGAGCTTTGCCAATCTGCGCCTGGGCAGGAGCTTGCTGTGACCAAGACTATGCTTGGGCTGGCATGGACCCAAAAAGCCATCAACTTCATCGAAACTTGACATTCATCATATAACATGACGATATGATGACATGATTTTGCGTGATTTTGTCAGGCAACTATCACTGATGAAAAGGATGTCTGAACAATTGAGGGCTACAGTGGGTCCGGAAACAAACTTATCACTCACTCTTTTCACTGCCACACAGCAGATAGAATAAGTCTCACATCACACTTACGTACTGGAACAAAGATGGTTGCACTATGTTTCACAGCTCTTGATTTTTCTAGAGACAGTTCATGATAATTCCATACATTTCCAGCAACTGCAGGGAACCGTTGAAACCAAGGTGCCGTTGCTCAGGCGACATCATCCTCAAAGCGCACCGGCAAAGCCACAGGCCTGATAGTGTCTCATATGAGTCTTACTTAAAGTCCATATCATATCTATAAACACTATTTAACACATGATTTTCATATTTCAAATGCCATTTGGACTCTCCTCTTGAGATGACGTTGCTGGATCCAAATTGAGGATCATGAAGCACAATTAAACAAATCATATGAACCACATGTCCATCTATCTCATCATAAATTCATGACACATTTCGTTCGCATGGGATGTCTAGTTTCACCCCTGCAATGCTTCTACTCTGAAGAATCATCTCCTTTCCAGGCCTTGAAGGTTTCATTGGTTCCAACTCTTCCACCTGGCGAGTCAGTTGGTATGGAAGGATATGGATATGGTATGAGATCGAAAACCTCTTTTTTTTTTCTTCGATAATTGTCGGAAGATGTTGTACTTTTGGAATTCGGTTGCGGTTGATGATTCTTCAAAAAACTCTTCCATGGGTTCAAAATGGTTCACCTTTGCATTCATGCCAGTTTTCGATCCCAAACAGGACATCATAGCCTGGCCTGTTCCAAGATGGTGTTCTCTTCGCCTTCCGGTACAGTCTCCAGCACCTCGTCCTGTTGCAGAAGTGAAACTGTGTCAAGCTGTGGCATGTCATGGATATCACAACCCTAAGGAAAAATCAAGCATCAATCCTGTCCGTGAAGTGTTCTACCTTCAACTTCCGAATGACTGGAAATTTAAACAGATTGCGCAAACAAAAATTGAACTTGGCCATTTTTGATTGGTGATGTTGTCAACCTAAGTCTAACTAAGCGTTTTCCCGCATGGCCCTTGATGGCTTAGCGCCCTATCCTCGGCTGCAAAGGTCGTGCAGCTCTGACGCACGGAAGGCAGCCAATATGAAGACGCGGCACTAGCAATGCCTAGGCGCTGGGGGTCACGTTCACTGGGTCAGAGATACCTAAGATTTGTATTGTATGGCTTCGCACGTGCAATTTTTTCCAATGGTATGATTGAAGATGTTGGAGTTCACAGTGTTGTCCCCTCGAATCTAATCTGGAATATGCGATCTGCCAAGGGGTCCATTAAGTTCATGGACTGATGGAACTGAAGCAAATCGTAGTCTTGCAAATCATTCACATGTCAGAGAGTCGATTCAGGTATGACATGATCACATCTCAAACGATTTTTGTTTCCTTATGCTTTATGCCAGCAGTTCCATCATAGTCCCCCTTGTGGTCATTTCAGTGAACTGTGACACTTTCAATGCGGAAAAAACCCCATGGAAGCCAAGTTGCAAATCCCAATGACCAGGACAAATGTCACACCTCATCAGGTCACAGTTATGCAGCACGAAATTCCCACCAGAAATGTGGAACTCTTTCCCCATGTTTTTTTTTTAGGCGAAGGCGAGGCACCACCCGAGATCTCAAACCAAATGGAGAGCATCATTTTCAAGCCAATAAGGACTAGAACTGCAGCAACACCATACTTCCTGAGGAAGTAGACGAATGTGAAAGACTTCTGTGTCATGAATATTTACCAAAATCCAAGGTAAAGTACCCGAAGATTCCTGTGAGATGAAGTGTTGGCAAAGATATGGAGAAACAAAAGCAATATTAGTTATCCTATAGATAAATGCAGATACACGACATGAACCGACTGTCTGAACAAAGGCATTGCGCAGCCGAGATGACAATGCAAAAACAACTCTGTGACACGTGGAGGGGGGGTTGGTTATAATCAGCTTTTGAACCTAGGCCATGGAAAGGTAAAGGCTTGCCATTTTTTTTGTACCAATATGACTTTAGATCCAAAATTCTTGCAGGCTCATGTTGCTAATGTATGCTAATGTACGATCTGAGTGTCAACATGTGAAAGTCTTGCAGCATGTTCTCCATCACAAAGTATAACGACCTTGGCCAAGCCAGCGATGACAGAGCATCAAGGCTCCATAGCTGGCAGTATCATGTTCCACAAAAATCAACAAGGATCAATGGCAGTGAAGCATGATATGATCTGCTGCATGGGCCACCTGCGGAATATGTGGAATGGTCACCATGGTCAGTCGTGGAAGGTTATCGCACTCTCGGTCAAAAAGGGGAACAAAGGACTGGGAGACTCTCTTGTGTATGGTGTGTTGGACAGGGTATCTAAGTTGTGGGCAGGCCATGGCAGGCCCATTCATACAAACATGTTTGCATTTTGCGTTGTTTCTGGAACAAATGCGCCTGCAAAACGTCGAATTCATTTGGCCTCCTTCAATCTGATTGGTAGCAACTGCACCAGCTTCCAAACGCATTGCAGCAACGCATTGCAACCCAAGTGACCGAAGTCCCAACATGGCAAACGCCGAGGAAGAGACATTTAAGAAAATATCATTGACCTCAACGGGGGACTTGTTGGCCTTCGGTGACACAAATGTAGTCGGGACTTGGGATGCTACCACCTAGGAGTAGCTTCAAGTAATGTGAAGTGAAAGGAAACCGTTTCGGGTACTTGCCTGGTTATGGCAGCCTTTGAAAGCAAAAGCATGGAAAAAACTGTGAACCATCAAACGGAAACATTCAATGATATATATATATAGGCAAAATACTCAACATGTCAATCAAGCATAGTTTTGTTGATAAACAACAGAACTAAATATAACTAACACAATTGATCTATCTATATATATATATATTTATACGAAGAAAACACACCACCGAGGTACTGAGGCGAGCTTGCTTGCCACAGAATCCATGGCAAAAACGAAATCTGCAGCCCACAGTGCCACGACAACCAACCTCAGGTGATCATTCAAAATCGCGTGGGAAACCTTGGCATTGGAAATTTTGGGCTGAAACACTGAGACCAAAGTCAAGAAGTGATGCTTCATGGCGGCTATATCCACTGGTCTTGTGAAGGACCAAAAATGTTACGAATCACCTGTACCATTCATCATTCAATGCGTGATACCTGACATTTCAAATGACACCCTGAAAACAGCCAATAATTCACTTGTATACTACCCCGAACCTCTTCGCAAACCCCTCCACATGCAGGTATCCAAAAAAATGAATGCCGAGTCACAGCAGTAAAGATGCCTTCACCGTGACCCGTTTGTATCTCAGGTCCGGTTTCACCGTTGTGGGAGTGGCGTCCGGTGGGTCATGGCTGGGTGCATCCCGTTCCCGGCTCTCGGTGTCCCGAGGGCGGGAGGCGTCGCGCAAAAGGCTGCTGCCTTCGAATGATTCCAGGCGAGGCAAGTTGGCCACGGCTGATTCCTGATCACCAACGAAGAGAGGTGAGCAAACGCAGGTTTTGGTGTTTGAGGGCTTCAAAAGATGAAATTCATGAACCTTTTGCTCCACTATCATAAGATGATTAATCATATATATATATATATATACTCGTATGCTACCAGTACAGTATGCTTGAATTTAAATTCATATCTATACTGAATGTAAATATATGATCATTTGACCATTCACCACACATACATGAACTGCTCTATCATTGGACACCTTGGCGTGGTCCGAAAAACGTTCCAGAACACTAGCATTCAAGCTTCAGCCGAGACTGCCTCAAGAAAACACATGGGAAAAGCACAACATGCCACCGGTAGGAATTTGCTAAGGACCCATCGATGGCCCTGGATTGCACTATTGCATACCTCAAAAAAATCATGCCTAAGCAGCTCGGCTATTGGATATCATTCTAAAATCCATCCCCTGGCCACTTGACTTGATTACTTAATTGGCACTTAAAGCTTGCTATGTCCCGCCAAGGGTCTGAGTCAATGGAAGGCGTGCTCCTTAGACTTCACAATCAAACCGGAGATGAATTAGGTGCATAAGTACAGTTGCTTTGGGCAACACGTAGGATTTGGGTGTTGCAAGTCGCCCCACGTTGGCCCGCTGACTTTTTCGATTGTTTGTCTGCAACTCTTGCAGCCCAACGTGAGATGTCACTACCTGTGATCTAGGCTAAGTCGCCCAAGTGAAAAGCAACGGGCTCAAAACACCATTTCATGTACTTTTATTCTTGCATATTCTTGCGACCGATCTGTCAACCCAAAGAACTTCTCCCAAACATGACCTACTTCGTTACTTCGCCAAGCGTCAGCAGGCCATCCAAAGAGTTGGTGCGATCCCGAACGTCGATCTGTCGTGCTCGTTCGAAGAACATGTCGGTCCGTGGGCCTTCCGCTCGATCCTGGGGAAGGGTAACCGGGTACCGAGACCGTGGAAGTGTCTGCAAGGTCTCAACTTTGGGGCACAGGACGAGCATTTGTTGTAACATCTGACGACTGCGATTCTCTAAGAGCCCCTAAGTGTAGGAAGCAAACAAGTTCGATGGACACAACGAAGTAGCGTCGAAGTCATCAATATTCCCGTGAAATTATGGCCCACAGCCAGAAACGGTGAGAACAAAGAAGAATCGCCTGCAATGGGATCAAGGCGCACATGCTAGAACACACGCAAACACTCAAATGTATGCACAAACATAAGCATCACAAAACCTTTCATGCTTCCAAACTCTTGATCTTGAACTCAGCCTGCTGCTAAGTCTTACCAGCCTGTTGTAGGCATGGAGCATCACTTTTGGATATTTTGTGGGGGAATTCACTTCCCAACAGCGACGAATCGTCCATGTCCTCCACATCCATGAAAAAGTACCCCCTCGGCTCGTAGTGGTCACCTGGCAAGCTGGTCAGAATTTGTATGGGTTTCAAGATTCAAGCTATAACCAATCAGAGAAAACGTGCCAAATTGATAGACATGAATGAACATGGATACAAATGGGTAAAGCACCAATGACATCCAAAGACAGCCCAAATCTTCGTTCGAGTTGCTGATCGGCAAAACCTTAGTTATGAATGCCACGCATTGATTCTTGCTGACATCCGCGTCCTCCTCCTCTTCGAAAGCTGACCTCTGCGCTTACAGAACAACACTTGCGCCGCTGAAGTCGCATACAGATCAAGATTCATCAATATCATATAGTGGCACGCCGGATCAGATCACACAACACCCAACCATACCCAATTCATCCCTACTACATCCTACTGCCGTAATTTACTCCTCCAAAAAACAGCCTCAAACGTTTGGTCACCACCCAGCCCAGCAACTTGTATCCAGTGTAGATGAGCACTGCACCGAAGCAGAATTTCACAAAGTAGACCCCAGTGTTTACCAGTGAGTAGCCTTAAGCCGGGCAGTTTGCCACTTCTGGTAGCAGCCTTCTCCAAGAAATGACCCAACAGGTTTTTTTGATGCCTTTTAAGGAAACACAGTAGGACACCTTGGGGTATATGGGGACACCCCCCCCAAGTGATGCTTGGCTGAAGCTACTCTCGGCATACATAAATCATCCTAAACCATAAGCAGTAAACTGCGACAAATTGGTCATGATTTGTTTGGAATCAGCATTTTTTCGATGAGTTGTCAGGGGAAATTCCAGGGAATTTCAATAGTGGGACTCCCATTCCCATACTACTTCCATATCACTCTCATAAGAATCCCTTGCGGTATGGGAATGGTATTGGAAGCTTGTGGGAAGGGGGTCCCTATTGGGGCTCCCTGGCAGGATTGTAAATTTTGTGGGGATGACCTGCACATATGACATCGGGACTCTTCCCCAGAGCCCAACTTTTGTAATTCGCTGTAATTTCGGGGCCACAAAGCCAAGTGTGTATATCACCAACAATTTCTTCTATGATCTCATCCTTCACACGTTATGGCTGGCATCTAATTACCTCCTTCGTGAGGCTGTGCTCTGAGGGGAGGGCACAGCTGCGACCAGTCAGTTGATGTATCTCCCACCATCCCCCGAAGTCTCCCACGCCACAATTGCGTGATGTGGAACCCACAGAGATAATGATAATTCGAAAGACAATGGCGCCAGCAATGCCGAAGTATAAGGCACGATACAGCAGTGCCTCATGCACCGGTAGTGAGTCGGACGAAGTAGTACGAAACCAAGCAAAAACATCTATACAATAGCTAGAACGGAGCAGCAACCACGAGCCTCAACCATCATTCGTATCTGAAAAAATCATGTTTTCAACAGCAGTAAGGCAAATCAATCAATCTTAATCAGTACCATTACCGTAGCATACCCTACGGTACTGATCGCTTTACAGGTACAGCCGCTGGATTGAAGTCCTGGTATTCAGTGGATGAAACGATGAAATTGATCCATACCGTAGCGTCCAAGGACGTCACCGTGAAAAGCCCCAAAACACCCAATGACCATCAAAAAATCATTCAATATCACATATGATATGATATATACATTCTTAGACTCACCAAACTGACCACAACATCGGACAACAAGATTGCAACCATCCAAAGAAACTGAAAGAACACCGAACATAATTCTTTCGCGTCGTGTTGGCATTTATCTTGGAGAGCCATTCATGCGAAGTTGGAGCAGCCTCTGAAGAGGCCCAAACAGTCAAGGTACATCTGGTGTCACGTAGTGCGAGAAAATCATGTGGAAAACAAACAAATTGTCAAAGCCTCATGCAGCACCAAGCATCCTAAATGCTGCATTGACATCAGCATGGCAATTGGATCTCTACATCATATCTGCACAAGATTGCACGAGCAGCAATACCCAGTAAAGACGGAAGATTCATTCATAAATTCACAACAGGTCCTGCTCATAAGAGGTGGCGAGAAGGATGCATTGTTCTGGCCATCCTTGCTGAAGTCATTTCATACCGTACATTTATATGCCAACTATTGCCAACTAGACATGGCGTCTGCACCTAAACTCATGCATTGACATCACGCCGTAAGCGAGGAGCTGAGCATGTACTCCAGGAAGAAGCCTTGCCTGGATGAAGTGGAAGTTGGATCACCATTTTGAGGGTATCGAAATCAGAGCAGTGAAATCTCATTGACTTTCAATGGTGCCAACCTTCACCCTGTCATCCATTCATGTTATGATGATAGGGTTAACGAGCCATCTATCATTCAACTTTTGCCTTGTTTCTGTCTCTGCTGGTGTCCTGGTTCAATATGTACAGTTCAACATTTCACAACAAAACGACGCAACAAAACCATGCAATACGCTCATGCAAATGTTAGAGATATACTGTAAAATTTGAAACAACGAAAACTGCAGGAAGAACAGCAAACAAAATACATACCGTCAATGACTCCTAACCACTGCTCTCAACCTAAACTGTCTGAACCCACTATTTTGCAGCTTAGGCACATGAACCCTGAACTTGCCTCCCAGCCCAGATGAGCGAGAATGAATAAATTGAAGGCAAGACCGGTACCTCGATGTAAAACTGTCAAAGGTGCAAATCATGGAAGTCATGGAAGTGAAATGAAAACAGTTGTTGATTCCCGCATTCGGCATGATTCGACCAGGCCAAGGTACCAAACCAGAAACTGGCGAGGCGATTGGCAGTTGCATGAGTGATACGCTGAACCATACTAGGTGCATGATAAGTAAGGTCAACCGCCAGGAGCGAAGAAAGCCTGCAACCATTGCAACAGGGCAGTCAAGACTTTAGCGGTGCAAATATAAAGAGATCCGCACACATACAAAAACATGTATGGTTTGAAGAAGAGTATATGACCATATGAGACGCTAGCAAATCATGACTACTTTCCAAGGTAACAACAAAAAAATGGGCACTGACAAGTACCGCCATATGGTGCTAGTTCTGCTTACCAATGGTCTTGGCAGGTTGAGATCCAACAAGAGTTTCCTGGACGCTAGAGGGTTCCTTTAGACTAAGATACTTGGTGCTTTCGGACTGCTGACCCAATGAAGCACCCGATTTTTGACACAGAATGCAGCTCAAATCAGTGTTGAGGCATTAGGCAAGTGTTTTATGCTACTCAATGGGTGATATCTCCACACCATGTGGCAAATTTTTCGTCCGAATGCCATGTTGACTTTGGGTAAACATAGGGAAAGCATCTGTGCTTTTTGGATATGCTGCCCTGCACAAATGACGTAACCAAAGGTGACTTAGCCCCAATCCATTCTGAAAGTGAACTAAGCTTTCAACTCCACTTTGCATGCCAAGCAACACGAAGATGAACCTACAGGATTGCGGTACAATAGGACCCAGTACTTGGGTTGGTGGTTGGAAATCCTGGGGAAAACCCGGGAATCGAGTGGACTCAAAATGTGCAGTATATTATGTGTACTACTGTATTACATTAAAAACATATATTCATTTCGAGACAGGTACACAGTATATGACGTATCCTTACGCAAATGAAGGAGCAGAAATGGAGGTATCAAATGACCCAAGGTAACATCTACAGTAACAAAAGAGGGATTAACCATATGGATACCAAAATGGTCTTTCTCTGTTTGCCTGTTCTGAAGACTTCCTGTAGAACAAGCATTTCCAGTGTATTCCCCCACTTCCTTCTCTTTTGTGACACCCACATGCATGCGCGCAAATGATGTCTATGTTACTGTTACAGTATGTAAAAAGTTATGCATTTGCAGAGACCAAGTAGTCTAACATCATCCTGCAACAAATAGATGCAAAAAGAATGAGAAGCTGGGTCATCACAAATGGATGCGCATTGGAAATTTGTCTAACCATCAAAATTACGGATGCTGCATGCTGCACTAGTTGATTGAGGATGATACATGCCTAAGCAACATGGCTGGTTGCTATTGCAAACCAGGCGCACAAACCAGCAAATAGCATCGTTCTGTGGATCTCCCTCCATTGCGCAGCACCAGTCTATGGAGTGGCACGCAGGAAAAAATCAAGCCAAATATTAACAGATGTATGTGATATATATATATTTATTTATAAGTCTGGCACACTCATAATTATCCAGCTGACGCATGCTGCAACGAACACGACCAGCTGATTCGGGAAGGGACAATCTGGAATGCAGTGCGTGGTGTGTGATGTCGTGAGATGGCGATGATAATGATTCTATACAAGGTAGAGTGACTGTCCATGACCATGATATATCCAGTACTTCCATGTACTTCCCAAACCAGTTGCTCCATTGAAATCCTAAATCATCGTATGTTTGTCTATCTGCTCCTGGTCCCTTGGACCCTCTTAGTCTCAGGCTTCGTTTAGTTTTGCTGTCAAACCATGACTTTGGCACCAGCATTGCAAGCACTTGCATGCATTTGCAATCTATTGGGGCGTAATTTGTGGCTATACATAGAATCCTGAAGAAGACTACGCCCCGAAAGCGTCTGAGCCGAAAATCGCAGAGCACATCTGAAAACCAAGGCACTTTAAAGGATCAGGTCTTGTGGTTGTGGTTGTTGCGATCGTGGGTTGTTGTTGTGGTTGTTGCTGCCTGGCAAAGGTTCTGCGGTACTTGCTTGGCTACATGAACCTGAATTCATCACAACCGATTCTGACAAAGGCCAGCGTGTCGCCATGCACGAAAGGGTTCAAGCATGCTCAACTTGGATTCAACCATTTCCCAAGCTGTCGAAACCACATAGAATGCAGGTTCAGGATATCAAACATTGTATCAAGTGTATCCAACCCTAACTGCTGAACAGGGCAGTTGAAGGGCTCCCATCTCCAAGCCCACTCGGCCGACCCAAGCCTCCAAGTCATCCTGTTGAGTTGTGCAATCCAAGGCAACTTGAATCTATTTGACGCATTTTGAACTGATCTTCACTTCAGATATCTTCACTCGCTTTTGCTGAAAATGCCTACAACCATGATTAAAGCCATCGTACCACTTCAGGAGGTCTGCGTCCCCCGACCCAAAATGAGCGCTGGTTGAGACGATGGAAGTTCCGCTGTAAAACACGGAGAATGAGACACGCGAGGATGAAGCTCAGGCACCTAGGAAGACATATTTCAAACACAGGGCAACACCAAACAAACCAGAAAAAACCCTGAAGTTCAAGTGTTTCGTCAAATGTTGCTGGCTTTCAAGTGCTTTTGTACAAATCCATCAAACGCTGTGAAATATGTTCTCCCTCTAGGTCTGTCTTGGAAGTGGAAGCCCATCTTCAGTCGTAATCGGTCTGAATCCACAATCTCTTGCCCAACTGCGCTGACGAATTCCACAGGTCAAAAGACAGCAATTTGGCCAAGGCTCAAAATGACGATGCAAATGACCACGGTCTCAATACTCAGGGTCTGTCAAAAAACGAGAAATCAAGATGTGTCTCAAATTTCCAGTGAGCGGAGGCAATGAACCACCCTTCATAATTCCCAGCTGCCTCTGCATCTGCCGCCTGGGCAAACAGGAACTACATGGAACTACTTGTTGCTCAGCGGCTGTACACACCAAATTGACATCTACAAGTATTCCAGTTGAATCAACCGTGTTGAGCCCACTAATCTCGGCTGTCAAACAAAGCTAGGAGTCATTTCTGACCAAACTCTCGTACAACTGTTTTCATCATTTCACGATCCATCTCCACGCGTTTCAGCCCACCCAACCCCAACCAACCCATCCCGTCATGCACGTATGTTCTAGGATGGATTGACTGACTAATTGATTGCTTGCTTGTTTGTTTATGTTTGTTTGCTGTTTCATCTCCCTCCATCCCTTGGCCCAAGTGGCTATCGCGGTGCTGGTGGCCGTTCTGGTGCTGGTCACTGTGGTGCTCGTTGCCATTGTGTGGCCTGAAGGCCCCAAGGAGTCATACACTTGATGGTTCAGAAATCAGGTGCAGCTTCCTTCATTCAAAATCCAGGAGTAGAAATCCTGACATTTGAACTTTATGTAGATTTATTCTCTTTTGGGAGAATTTGGGGGATACGACGAAGTCCATATTCTATCTACTCAATGGTTGTAGTTGGAGACCAAAGTGTAATCAACAGTCCTTCTGGATCCTTGTGGTAGGTTTTCAGCTTCTGAGCATTATGGTTCTCAATGCCTGTCAAGCTTGTGGAACAGCAAATCCAATTGTTCGGATCTTTCCTGTTGTCTATCATCTCCTGTGCTTTTTCCTTAGCGGTGACTACAAAAACCAACCCACATACCACCACACAAGTACATCTTGTCAACCCCTCCGAGCCTCAGGGTAAGTTCCAAGGTGCCAGCATGGCAAGAAGAAATCAGCACAGCATGGGCGCTTGGAACTCTAAAACATGGGCGCTTTGATGATGATGAGATTTTCTTCATTTTCAATATCTTTCACGATTGCAGGATCGGCGAACACCTACTTGAAAGGATGCAACACAAACATATTTTCCATAGTTTAGAAAACCCTTCCTTGGCAAGAAGCTCTTCTACTTGCAACGCAAAGCCTATCATGAACTACGCTCGCCGCTCAAACGTCTGATCAAAGCTTAGAAAAGTCTGGATTGTTTGCATGAACCTGCTGTCAATGATTCAATGATTCAATGTTTGTGGCCTTAAGCACTAAGTCACCGGGATGTATTGACTTCAACTTCACAACTCTGTCTTTTTCTGCGTGAGGTGATTTCTCGTCGATCTTGTTTATCTGGTTGCCTTGAAGTCACTGTCTCAACCAGCTCTTCAGAAATCCAGTGATGGAAGGCGCTCCAAACTTTTTGAAATGCTGATGCTGATGGAGCTCCGGAATGGATCATCTCCTGGAGCGCTATCGACTGGTGGTATAGATTCACATGTGCATGACTATATACATATGATTCATATGATTCTATGTGCATGATGGGTGCATGTATGCATGCAATTCTGCAAGCAATCATCAAATTGAGTCAAATTATTGAACACCATACAAGCATCACTGAACTGTGTGGACTGCAACAAATTCAGCAGCAGCAGCAACAGCAACAGCAACAGCAGCAGCAACAACAACAACAACAACAACAACAACAACAACAACAACAACGACAACGACAACGACAACGACAACGACAACGACAACGACAACGACAACGACAACGACAACGACAACGACAACAACAACAACAAC
>DF240745.1:39032-79978 GCA_000507305.1 Breviolum minutum Mf 1.05b.01
CGATGATGATGATGATGATGATGATGATGATGATGATGGTGGAAATGGAGATGGAGATGGAGATGCAAATGGAGGACGAGGACGACTGCACTATGGAGCACGCACCACTCTCTGAAAGAATTCGCTTTTGGAGCTTTCATCATAAATCTGCAAACGCCTTCAGGAGCTGGGAAGCACTACGCCAGCTCCACGCTTCCTCTACTCTTTTTGGCGCTGAACCAGAGTCCAGTTCACGGGAAAGCTCTGGCTTTTGCGCAACACAACATGCAAATGCAAAGATTAAATGCATCGTGGGCAGTTTTTATGCCCGAGAAACATTCACCTCATTTCATCTGTACAAATTCTGTGTCATTTCTGTGGAAGTTCATCTTAGGAAAGCATCATCGGTTGAGCAACCACTGGGCATCAGCTGGCCATAGCGTTGAAAAAGCAAGGCCAAGTACCAAAATGTATCAAAATTTATCGAACTGATGTCCTTACTGCCAGAATGGATGGTAGCCAGACCAAGTGCACCGTGGCACTAGGCTGGTCTGGTTGCAGGCGCACTTGCACCAACATTCTGTGCCTGTATCCTGCAGCATGAGGCCAAAAGGGCACATCGAGCCAATGACATGAACATTGGAAAAGGTAGGGAGATTATACATATCGAAAATTGGTACATGCATAATGAACTATGTAGATATGCAATATAGTGCAGTTATGCACATTCTGATTAGAAAGGACAGTTCAATTTGATGCAGGGTTTGTGCAATAATCCACCACACTTTCGCCGCCCTGCCTGGTTAACATCAATGTTCTCACAGGAGCATCCACTAGTGGAGCTAGGACAATTTGCAGGTGTCTCCAAGGCGTTGGTGATCAGCTTCCTAGGCCACTGCAGGTGTTGGGTGGCTGTTGGATGTTGGTCTTTGATGGTCTTTGGCGAAAAAGGTCTGCTAGCAGTCAAAACGGGATGATCATGGAATCATCGTTCTTGCTTGAAACTTCATTTCAGTAAACCGGCAGAAAAAACAACAGCGATGACATGATGACAAGAAAAAAACAAGCATCTGAAAAATCCCAAGCGCCATGTTGATTTCGAGTTGCTCTCTTTGGTGATAAGCGCAACATGTATATCGGTGCATTGCCACTACGGTTTTGATGAGCCCATCAAACCTATGGTCACCTATTGAGTTGGCTGCATAGCAATGTTTGGGCCCCCTAGTTGTAAGTAGGGTTGCAACTACCCATAACTAGGATTCACCAGGAGTTCCTTAGGGCAATGCCTGAACTTACAACTAAGAAGGACCGCAAGTAAAACATCATGGATGACAAATGACAAAGAAAGATGGTCAGCAGCGACATGTAATGTCTGGCAATGCTATATCTCACCTGCTAGTTGGGAGATGATACTCCCAACATCTCCCAACCAAGAAGGTTGCCAATTTCCCACTTCTTTTCCCCCAACTTCCCACCATTTCCATCCCTCCAGCAGCTCTTCACATCGCCACGCTGCATGTCAGAGAGGTCTGCATGTGCCCCACTGCATGTCTCTGGCGCAGTGCAGCTTGCACCATCCAACCAGGTGAGATCACCACTCTCCCAGTAGTCGATGACCTGGTTGCTCAGCCTTGGGACCTAATGTCTTAAATCTTGTCAACTTGAAACCCATTGAATTATGTTGAAGGAACAAGTATTTGAGCAAGAAACAACAATTCACCTGAGGTGATTTTGGCACACAATTCTTACATTGAAACGTCAGTGAGACAATTTCCAGCTTTGTGATGTGGATGTAATACGATGCAATCAAACGATGCCAAATAATTGTCAGATGTCCGTTTGCTTTTAGGGACCTTTCTTTTGATCTTAAGCTAACGCCTCGGCATGTCTGGCATCCAATAGTTTCAATAGGTTTGAAGCGAAAGACAGTGTATGAAATGAAGTGCATCCTAAAACTAGCCCGGGACCTTGATCCAACGTTGCTGGTGTAAAGTTCGTTTACCAGTTGACCAAAGGCTCAGATTTCACTTCAACTGTGCCCTTCACAACTCCAACCAAGCAACCAAGACCATGCCATCAGCAAGATTTCCTATCAGCGATTGTCAAACCGTCAGGTGTTTCACCCTCAGCAGCTTCTGTGTACCATGGGGAAGAATCCCTACCTAGTTTTTGGACTGGGCATGCAACCTCCATCGAAAACCTATGGATACTCAGTGTATGCCACTATGAATTGAACAGGCTTCTGACCCAAACACATGCAGGAGTACAGTATTTGAAAATTGCACGAATTTCCAGCAAACAAATTCATACAACAGTGGCCAAATTTGGAAAGCACAGCATATGGCACTTGACAGTGGCTGGCAAATCCATCTTGAAGTGTATGTGAGCGGGCTAGAGTCAATTGCTTGTGAGTGCAACGAGGGTAGATTCTATTTCAATACAAATGGGAACATGAGAGAAAGGCTTCAGGCAGAATTTGTAAGAATTCCATCGCTGTTGCTGTAACAAGGCAAGCTTCCCCATTGTACATTCAACGGGCTGCCAACGCCACCCATGCTCTTCATGACAGTCTTGCCGTCTTGCCAAAGCCTTGCAAACACCTGGCCAGTAGACGCCCCCCACCGCATCTCACACTTTTGCAAAACATTTGGTGATTCTACTCTTCTACAATCAATACTTACATAAAAGCATCGTTCAAAAACATCCAGAATAGTACAATGGATATTATATATATATTGTTGCTAGTGTTTGAATTTGACTGAGCAGAACTGTGAAATCAGGTGAACACTCTGGTGCTTGGCTGTTTAATATTTGGCCTGTCAAAAATTCTTAGGGATTTGTATATCAATCTTTGAGATGTTTCACAATATGATGGTTTATGTGATGTTTATGGGTCTTCCTAGCACTCTGGATGCAAGTGTTTTGCGTTCAACTGGGACTCCGTGAGCCTTGAGATAGTTCTGGTCGTTGCTTCCCTGGATCACTTCCAATGCCTGTTTCCGCCGAGGATCTCGAGTGATGATCGATGAGTTGTCATTTATCTATCAATTGTTTGAAGATACCTGCATAATATCCGTTGTTTTCTCGTGTTCAGTGATTCAAGGACAGAAATCTTTCCCAAATACAGTTGATCAAGTTTTCCTTGGGCGAGTTCATACGAGGGTGTCCTATTGTGTGCGGGGGATTGGTGGACTACATTTACACAAAAGCCTAGAACTCATGACGGCTGACACTTTGGATTCCAACCACCGAGCTAGATTCGATCATCTCCGCTATGAGACTAACTTGGCATTCTCACGTATCTTTGATACTCTGGTGGCCCAAGGATTGGTGATGATGAGAAACTCAATATAAGAATATCTCACCAGGACTGGTATTCAGCATCACAGCCCCAATGGGGGTTTCTTGGATTTTCTTGGGACGTAGTAAATCCATACCAATCCGACAGTGGCGGTGAATGGATGGGAGACTTGGACGTTGGACCTCCAATTGGCTGCAGGAAACCGTGATTGAAACCCAGCATCCCCAGCCTGAAGGGAGAAATTGAAAACGTTGTCCGTATTAATGGTGTTTGAAGTGCCGGGCCCAAATTCTCCCGGAAGAAACCTCAAAGTGAAAGGGCGGATGATCACAACACTCTACATAGAATTGACACAACCTTACAAGAGGTGATGCAGTCATGCCCCATGCCGCGCCACTTTTCCCATAAGCATTCTCTAGGTGGAAAATATTGTCGCGGCCGCTAGGGTAACACCTCTTTGCCATTTACCGATCCTCTGATTGACAGGATCCTCCTCTCCCTGTTCCCTTCTTGTTGGCATCCCATCTCCACCTATCACTGCTTGATCAATCTCGTCTTCATGGCGCATCACGCTTTGTCTCCAAGGGACTTGATTAAAGGATCGCCATTGCCATCACAGTTCCATGACTCTGGAGGATCTCCACAGTTATGGTTGGTGATTTGCAAGGCGTGCGTGTTCATTTCCTGGATTGCCGCAACAAATTCCCAAGTTTTGCATCTAATCTGCGTGTCACATGTCCCTGTCATGTAGGCAAAGCTTTGCACAGGTCAGAATCCACGATCCCAAATTTGAAAAAGGATCAAAAAATCCTGGTGTGACATACTGATAGATTTAGGATGAATTAGTATTCAGCCAAAAGAACGCCTACCTTCAGGACTTCAAGTAACAACAACTGCGAGGCTGTAGTCCATGTCTACGGTCAACCCGTCTTGCTCCCTCTCAAACACATCTGCAACCATTCTTCAGATCTTGAAGGTCTCTACCAACAGGAAACTCAAAATACCTAGTTCGAAACTGGAACTTGAAAAGTCAACCTCACTTAGTGCCAAGGTGGTAATACTACTTACTTCTCTCTCCCGCTCTCTCTCTCTCTCTCTCTCTAGTTTTCTTGTGCTCTATCAATTAGACGACTAAATAAGTAGCTTTGCCTTTGACCCTCTTTTCGCTACTATGTCACAAGAGGGTTTCGTCCAGCTTTCATGGATTCCAACTTCCAACCGAAAAAAATACGGTCTTTGCCCGGGCTATAAACTACACAAAACGATGCAGCAAGGAGTTCAACGGAGTCTTAAAACATCTTAAAATACCAACATCTTATAAGTACCTCATGGGGGTCCTGGGTTAAAACATCTCAAAGAAAAAACGTACATCATACAATCACATATTGCACAGTCATGATCCTTCATCTATCCACAGTATAGAGCTCAAGAAACATCCTCAGCAACTTGCAGGCATGTTGATGGTGAATGATGCTCAGGATAAGAGACTATAATTGGCATTATAGGAAATCTTCTGGCATCTGTAATTAGATAGTCAGGGTGAACTGCAAAATCTGCTCAATATTGAGGGCTTGTTTAGTTCAAGCATGGATACATACTGCATGGGCCTACCGTACTAAATATCAGCTAAACCGGGTTTGGTATGTCCAAGCATCATTGATATCAAACTCCGCGCAGCAATTGCCACCCACGCAGTTGGCATCACAATAGTAATCACCATATTGTCCCGGTGAGCTTGCTGGCATATTCACCAGAAAGAAATTCACCTCTGCAATCCGGCGGAGGTAAAGCACATGGTTTTTTATTTCGCATCTTCTCCTTGTTGGTGGAAACCCTGGAAAGAACATGAGTAACAGGTAACACATCCCATTTTTCCAAAACCCTGAGCATGAAAGACCCTCAAAGAGATCCGGCACAACATCATCACTTCAACATGACCCTTGGCCCTGCAGATGTCCCAAATGGATGCTTTCTTGGAGGTTCTTACCATCCGTTGAGAATATACCCACACGTGGTCCAATTCGTCTGCTCCGACGTAGTGCATTCTAGGCACATTGCATCCACATCCTGCACCATTCCTTTGGTTTGATGGATGAAGTAAGTGATTGATGTGGGGAGAAAAGAGCGGTGGTAAAAATGGCCTACACTGTTGGTGTTCCTGTGAAGTCCGGTCAAAAAGTATGTTACCTATTACATATTTACATATTGACATCAATTTGAAGTCCCAAGTTCCAATTCTACGCATTTCTGAAGTGTTTTGGGGGTTCATGGGTTCAGGCCGTTCTTGTTTGATCGGGAGGATAGGAACTGAACATAAAAAGTTGCAACTCAGAAATTGAGATGCAATTCAGGATTGTTTCAATATCCTCACATCTGACTCTTATTATTAACATTACTATTAATGGCCTTGCGACTCAGGCCTCCTTTCCCCTGCTTACTTGGCAAACTTCTCCCAATGAAGACATATGTGTGTTTGTGTACTTTCTTTTCAGCTCAAAACTCACTTTTTGACTTTTTTCTTTTTCAACAAGCTACATTTTGACTCTCAGAGGTTTTTGCATCGCCAGAATCGCATAGTGCGCACCAGAATTAACGTATGGGGGTACTAAGATAGATAAACCTGACAGTCCATGAGAAGCTTCTGAAGGACCCATAGCAAAGGTAAAAGCAATCCAACCCCCCGGATATCTGGCAGCATTTCCGGGCAAGATCAGCTGACGAGCTGCAAATTGATGGTTGCAATCATTGTTTTGCCCGCCAATTTCACCTGCGGACCCATGGAAGGTGCCCTCTCTCGTCTTCTACTTCTTCTTCTTTTGTTGTTGTTGTTGCTTCTGTTGGTGTTTCTGCTGTTGTTGTTGTTGCTGCTGCTGTTGTTGTTGTTGTTGTTGTTGCTTCTGTTGTTGTTGCTGCTGCTGTTGTTGTTGTTGTTGTTGTTGCTTCTGTTGGTGTTTCTGCTGTTGTTGTTGTTGTTGCTGCTGCTGTTGTTGTTGTTGCTTCTGTTGTTGTTGCTGCTGCTGTTGTTGTTGTTGTTGTTGTTGCTTCTGTTGGTGTTTCTGCTGTTGTTGTTGTTGTTGCTGCTGCTGTTGTTGTTGTTGTTGCTTCTGTTGGTGTTTCTGCTGTTGTTGTTGTTGTTGTTGTTGCTGCATCTGTTGGTGTTTCTGCTGTTGTTGTTGTTGTTGTTGTTTGGTAGTTGGGTAGTTGGGTGGCGGTGGGTGGTGGTAGCAGCGGCAGTGCCAGTTGGTCGCAGTTTCTCGGCCTTTCTTCTTCGGTCGCCTATTGTTCTCCTTGAAAGCTCTGAAAAACTCAAGTAGCCAGCCAGCGTGTGGTGTACATGTCCTTGATTTCAAACCATCATCTGAGGTTGTTAAAAAAACTCTAATGCCTTTTGCAATACCTGTTTTTTGTCATCGTTTTTTTCTTCCTTATCGTTTTACAGGGGATTGTGATTACAGTAACAAATATGGTAGATTTAGTATTGTAAACAATGCTTTGCATAACATCACTACCCAACTGAAGTACTACCAGCGCTGATTGCGAGACGGCAGCAGGTGGCAGCGGGAGCAGGCACAAGCAAGCAACATTATCATTATCAGACTATTATCAGCAGGGGAAGGAGGCAGCAAAGCAGGAGGAGACAGCGGTGCAGTAGGAGGCAGCGGCAGCGGCAGCTTCGCGGCTCACGGGTGCGGAGGGCAGGTCTTGGAGAAGAGGATTATTTTGCAAAATCCTTATGGTTTCGGTTATCGTTCTGTTATCGTTTTGGGTTTCGTTGTTCCTACGTTTTTCTGTATGTTTAAACTTCGATGCAGTGTGACAAGAAAAGGACGACAAGGCGGGCAGGCAGCAAGTGGAAGCTCTCAAACTGCTGACTGTATAAGACGTATATATGCAAATGAATACACACATATGTATATATATATGATATATGTACATGTATATATATGTATATCTATATGTATAATGTATGTATGTATATTTTCAAATATGCAATATGATGTATAAGTTTATCATACTCTGTGGACGTTATCGTTTTTTTTCTTCCTTATCGTTTTACCATGGTTTGGACATGTTTTTAGCAACAAGGGACGCTTTGGTCATAGACGGAAGCTGCCGTTTTTTTTTACTTCCTCATCTGACGATACAAGGTGGCTGTCTTCGAGACTTAGACTTGGAGATGCTCCGATCATATAATGCACCTCCTGAAAGCAAGTCTAAGTTATTCCCGGATATCCAATTCTCAGGAAAAAAATCCAACGTTTCACCAACGCCTGCAGCAATAGTCCCCACTCAACAAGCAACACAGCCCCGTGAGAAATAATCACAAAACATTACGTTTCGTTGAAGGTGGACGTAGAAATCAGAAAGCCCGCCAAAAACTGAAGTCGAAATAGATTTGACAAGAAGACCTTGTGAAAGTTGGCAGCATTGCTGAAGTCTGTTGTGTCTTTGGCCATCAGGTAATACCTCAAAGACCCACCAGGACAGCAGATCACAAGGTAAAGAGTACACCTCACTGTATTTCATTTATGCCAAACTTATGCAAATCACGACATCTATGTGACTGCTACTGCCACAGGGATGAGTAGGTTGTATTGCCACACAGATTGAAAATCAAACAAATGCCGGTCCCGAAGAACAGGGAAATATATATATATATATATACATATATTGACATATATTTGTATTGCATGCAAATAGACTTAACATTTTCTACACGTATTACAACATCGACGACATTATATCGTATCTCTAAAGATGAATCATCAGGGCCCTTCTTGTCTTGTGCAGCTTTCTAGCTAGCGAGCTATCCCCAAGAGGTCCCAAATCCACCCAATCCAAGTTCGTAGGTATTAGGGGCTTGTCGTTGATGCCATAATTCACGGTGCGCTTGTTGTAGATTGTTGCCCCTGGCAGGTAGTAGGTGTTCCTGGGTTGCAAGGAAAGGCTTGAATAGGCATGCACATGTGCAGCAGCAGCAGTGCGACTGCAACAGTTGCATTTCAAAAGATCTTGCGTTGCACACAGGCAGGGATTTCCAAATGTGTTAACAGATTGACGCTTTGAATGCGTTCAGGAAGGAATTCTGAAAATCCATTTGTAAGAGAGATGCATCGTTGCATCCCCGCGTTCAGTCCAAGAACATGACTTCATTGACGTGACTGACAAGAAGCCATGTGCCATCTTCATTGATTTGGAACCTCAGCTCAATGACCGTTTTAATGGCTGAAGCACCACTTTAAGTTCGTTCAAACGGCAAATGAGTGCAAAGGAAAACGAAGGATTCTCTGACTCTACCTTCAAAGGCATATGTCAACCATGTGACTTATATGTACAGGGTACATCGCTTTTGCATTGCATGAATTGGGGTAAAACCACATTCATTCTGCAAAGAAGCCTGGTGGACTGCTGGGGTTTAGAGGGCTGGCTGCAACTCAAAAATGGCAATACTGCAAACCAAATTTTTTGGTCTCCCTTAAGCGTCCAAGAGTTTGATGGATTTGGACATTGGCAAAGATACTGCATATACTTTAGCAAATTTAAAGTAAATGAGAAGACTCCTAGCACTCACAAACATCTTCTACTTTCTACATATTGCTGATCAAAAATCCATTCCCTGCAGTTTGATCACCAAGAAACTGATAGTCAGAGTCCGTCGTTAGCACCTCCTTGCTTGCCTTACCCTTGCAAGGTGCCACTCCTCTCTGACATTTGAAGCCCGTGCATTGCTGAGATGGTTTGCCTCAGCAAACTGAGAAACAATCTGGTTCAGATGGAAAGCGTATCTTATATGATTGAAAGCAATATCAAATATCAGATGGAAAGTGTATCTTATATGATTGAAAGCAATACATCACGATACACTTACATAAATAAACCGCGCATATAATATATACATATACCTGTAGAGAGTATATAAAATACTGAACCCATCTCTGATTGCAACATAATAGATAGATCCGCACCTGTGCTCAAAATTGCTTGTCTGATCATTTTCATTCAATTGATAGTGATCTGACATAGCTTTAAGGGCCAGCCCCCTACTGGCAGTGTGACAAGGAGACAAGTGAAGCAAACATGTCAGCTATCCAAAGTGGGCCAGGACAACCCACTACTTCCACCTTGCATGAAACAATGACATTCAGAGCACCTACTTCCCTTGCCAGGTGACCGGCAAAGGCTTTCCGGTCAACAAAAAAAATATTTGGGACTAAAAGACTTAGAAAAATAGCCGAACATGTCAAACATGATTTCTGTCCAGCAAAAGTTTGTCATGACTTTCTCGCAGTTGGCTGCTGTCTTGCTACGCTGCCAGGTGTGGGAGGTCTGCGAATCTTGCATCCTTTGTATCCTGAGTCAAGTTTCACCACCCCTCACTCACCCTCGCAAAACAGCTGAGGGTGGAAAAAAATGCTTTATAAAAAAGTGCGTTAACCGCTAGCATCATTCCTTCACAATTCTTTCAAACGCATATGGGCTTTTCCATGTTTTCCAGCATCGACACAAACATCCTTGTGGAATGCCTAGTATCATCGTCACATCATCGCAGGAAGCATTCCCGAACTCCTCATGGATGGAAGCTTCAGAGGCGCAAATCTCTGCGCACGTCTCGGACAAAGCAACGAGCCAAAGGAACAACCATCGGCAACTGTCGAGGAACGCCATGAACGCCGGAACCTTAGCAGTTAAAACTTGAATGAAACACCTGCCTTGCAAATTCTAGACCCAAGAACCAAACCAAATGTAGAAAAAAGTAAAGGCTGGCAAGAACATGACTAACATAACACCTTGAAGGCTTCTTGATCATCAAGCAACAACTTCAATTACAAACTGTCGCCTTCACTCTTGCCACGCACAAACCATTGGGTGAGTCACAGCAAAACTGAGCCAAATGAAGCAGTCACAGGAAATGAACCCACCCCTCACACACACATTGGACTCTGGCATTTTCATTGCAGCATACTTTACATATCTTTTGCTGTGGTGAAGTTTCCATTTCAACAAATCTGCGCAAAGAACACACAGATTCATTCTGTTGCAGTACTAGGGCGTGATCTACATTCTACATAAATCGAAAGTGATGGGTTTCGAGAATGGTGCCTCCAAATGAATGGTCTCCTGTCAACACCTTACTTTTGGTCATCCCTAACATTGAAAGAACCTGAAATCACCACGGAACAGGAAAAGTCTGTCACAAAGGATTTGCCTGCTAACGAACTTCCCAAAGGTACCCACACCTTCACAGCTCCTGGTCGCTCGAAACGTTTCTCGCAGTCTGCCCCACTCCATTTCGGCACGGTCCATATGGTTCAGCTGTGCCTGTGGGCGCGGGAGTTATACGCACACTTTGCCTGCATTCTCGAGCCACAACGAACAATGTAGAAAACACAATCAAATCAAACTGGAATGTTTCACCAAGCTACGGCCAAAATGGATTGGCTAAAGGATCCACCACATGCTGACTGAGGTCACTTTGGTGTCGCCGAAAACTAACATGTTTTTTGGGTGGACGGGCTCCGAACACGATGGAGAAAAACTCGTCCCAAATGTCACATTGAATCACTAAATTCAGGACATTCCCTTCTCTTGAGCACCGGTAAGGCTGTTAGAAGTCACGATTCCATTCCACTCAGAATCACCCACCTGGTACATCCTCTTTGGCTGGTCCAAACTTTGTAGCACAACCAGTTACTCTGCAACAGTGTCCTGTCAAAACAAGTTGCGTTGGGTTGGAACTAGATTACATCTTGAATTGAAACTTGAACCTCCAACCTGACGCCGTTGATAATGCTCATGTTTGTGGTGGTTATGCTTTTGCCCACCCATTTTTTCTATGAGTGGGTTTGCGGTAGGGTTGCTTTTGTTGATAAAATTGTTGAGATAATTTCCCCTGATACAAGGAATTAGATTGTGGTTGATGGTGATGAAGATATATGGGGGTATGTGGGCACAATATTGACAGAAATATGCCTCTATATATCCCCAATCCTACCCTCAAAAAAGTGTTCCTGATCAGGTGAACACCATTTGGCCGTTTTCTGGAACACCATTTGGCCGTTTTTTGGAACACCATTTGCCTGTTTTCTGGAACATGTTGATACACTTACTTAACTCATGATGTATCAATGTTTTTTACTAACCTAAATTCTATGAGAGACCTTGGTGTATAGTTCGTTGCTTCAGATATATGTATTTGGATTTATGGGGGGAAAACTCGTTAATGGGGGGCGATATAATATACTATGTGCCCAAAAATTGAAGCAACGAACAATACGCCAAGGCCTCTCCCTACTTATATAAACGACATTTTCAGCCTGTTTGCAAGGGTTTGCATTTTGTATCCTCAGAAAAAATATTTGCGTTTTGCACACAAATGACGCAGCCGAAGATAAGACGAAAGCCGGCGAGGTAGTTTAGTGTCAAGAGAAATTTGGATATGCGAGGAACAGCTTTCTAGCTTCGAAGCATCTGAACTCCCAACTAGCATGCAATTCAACAACCATTATCATCTGCATCTGCATTTGCACTCTGGTCAGCACAAACCACAAAAAATGGTAGACTTTTCTTTGCTGCTCAGCATGCAAATACATATTATTCCAGAAAAACACACTGGGGTGAGCGAATGTGGCTGCGGAAATACGCCTTTTTGCAATAGGAGCTACATCTCCAAATGGTGGATATTCGATTATCTATTGCTTTGTTTGTGGACCAGAAGGCAGTCGAAAGATCGACAAATATTGATAATTGACACTATGTCAGAAAAAGATTGAGAAACAGCATTTGCATGCGTATGGGCACTCGACACAAAGATCATCTCACGTGCTGCCATCCTTGTCCCTACCTTGACGCGCCTCATCGTCCTCATCGCCTCGGGCTCAGCCATTGAAGGGGCCCATAGTATATGCATATATGAAGTAATTATTGGCAAAGCATGGAGCTTTTTCAAAAAGCAACAACTTGTAGGCTTCAGATTCTGTATTGCTGTGAAATCTATGATTGCCGTCATGGAGCTTGAGGCTGAGAGGTCGGAATCAGGATGTTCAGTGACCTGTCAGCAAATTTGGCTGCAATTCCCTTGTGAAATGTAACGCATTGCAGCTCAATAAAGCGGCTCAATAACTGACCAACCCGTCTGGCACATGACGAGTGAAGTTACCACAAGACGCCGCAAGCCATTTGGATCCATGTCGGGAGGCCTTTCCTTTTCCTGATCTTTTTCCTCAAATGCAGTGTATCAAAAATCAAAAGCATTAAAAGCAGGCGCCTGCTGGAAAAGGCGCGGCCAATGTGCCTCAGGAAGGGCTAAGAAGCTATTTTGGGGAGCTCTATAAGGTGTGGCCCTATGAGCTCCGCTGGGATATGTTTAGTATTTTTAGATCTGGGTTGTGTGTATGTGTTTGAGACCCTTCCACTTTTAAAAAATCTTGGGTATTATAGGAGTTCACTCACAAACTCTACGGCTAGATACCTCTTTGCGTGATCCTGGAGCAGCAATGTTACCAGGGACTGTATGGGTCTTGGTCATTGTTCCGAGCAACTTTGTCTATGGGCAAAAATCTCAAAAATTGGAGCGACGCTGGTTTTGGCATCCAGCAAACTCTTGGCACCTCGATGGACCTTTGCCCTTCACAGCGCTTTGGCCCACCTTTGGCAATGGATGAGTTTCTCTCTCATAATGGTTCCAAACCACCAACATCCAGCAATGTCAATAGCTCTTCGTTTTCAGGTCATTTTGATGATCTACAACCGAATCCGATGCTACAGCCATGGGATTTGCGATTGTTTAGGGTGATACATGGGCGGTTGAATCGCATTGAGAACCTCAACCAATGACACAAGTGCTGCTGAGGTGCAAATGTACGCATGGCACCTGACAAGCAGAAATTGAAATCACTGTGCACGTTGAACGTTGGCAAGCTTTCAACGTATCATCTATATCTTTCATTGCATCATGTCGTCAAACTTGAAACGGTGGATACAGTAACCCGCTGAGCCTCTAATATCTGGGTCGATATTGACTTCTTAGCTGGACGTGGAAGTCTCCCCATATCTTGGACACCGAAAAAACATGTAGCTGGAAGTTGTAGTGGTAGTATATACTTCATTTCGGCATGCCGAAGAAGCTTACAAATTTTAACCATCCCCAACTGGTTTTAACCAGGAAGCTCAAGGGTTTGTGGTCAAAAACGGATTTATATGCCTGTAAAGCCATTGGGTCTAAGGAGACAAATCAAAGCTCAATATTCGGCAGCGCTCATTCTGAAGCAGTTTGGACATGGAGCTTCTGAGGCTTCACAACGCCTTTAGACAGGAAGTTGGAATGTGTGACCTATTGCTACACTCAACAAACAAGTGGTTGTTTTCGTCTTCCAATCATACACTGGGTGTGTTGAGATGTATTGAGCCATAGCCAGCCAGCGCACCTGGGGCGATCTGCTGGCTGACCATCCTGCACCAAGTTCGGCGTGTCATGATGACAGTCCTCCATTTATAAGAGCTAAACATAGCTACCAAAGGGGGGACATCATTCACTACTTACATCTACTTACGTCACGATCACCTTCCTGAATCCCTGGATCCAAGTCCGTCCCGTACCTCAATGGCAATAGCTACCGTCTTCCAAGCGAATAATCTGTGCTGCAACCAAGGTAAAACTGCCTTGGGCCGATGCATACTCACCTCGATGTCGCAGCTTTTCTGCTTTTTAGGTGTTTTTGCTTTGTCCGTGGGTATCTTCAAACGACTGAAAGGGGGCGATTCATGTAAAAACCTGCAGGAAACCAATGGAAAAACAGGCCAAGAAATCCGCGCTTGTACACACACGTTACAGTAATCAATCTCCAAGTTTTCGAAGGCCTGCTGGTTATGTCAGCTTGTCCAGGCTCTGATTGAAGTATCACCTGCCGCCTGGTGCCAGATTTCAGTGCATATATATATATATATACATAACTAACACATATGCTAAAGTTATGTGTGCTCACCTGAGCTCACGGCTGAAATGAAAGCTCCTCCCACACTGGTCACACGATAGGCCTGCAAAGGCGGGGACATGCAAAGTTGGATGTGAACATGCAAACATGCCGAAAAGATGTGTGGAATTCTTAACTTGCGTGCACATGTGCTACTGATGTCTCAACAGGCTCGAGGGGTTGGATCGATCATATAGGTATCTTCTTGGCGATAATTTTGGACGGGGACAAATAGTGGAGAATAGGGTCATGGACAAATCGAGCCATGAATGCATATCGATGAAATATAATCATATTACGCATGCAAGTGACATAGTACATGCAATTCAACACCCTCCAGCTGGAACCTAGCAAATGGATGCAAATCGATTTGACCACCATCTCAGGGGCAAGCTCTTTGACGTGGGGACCCAGTTATATAAATTTAAAGTACCATGGTGGCTGCGCAACAAAAAGTCACTTGTTCCCAGCCAAGTAAAACCTCTAGGAACCTGAACAATAAGTGCCAAAGTAGTGGGACCGGTGTTCTGCTTACCCTTATGCTAGATGTACAACACTATGTCTCCAATTTATGATATAATTTATCACAATTTATTCTAATTTCATCTTTAGTCTGTAAGCACCTATGTGGGTGTGAGCATGAATGTACTGCACATTGATGTTTTTTTTTGCTCACTCTTTGCATGACGCAGTCCCTTGCGGGCCTCCGGATCAAACAACAATCTACTCCTTGTCAGTAGCGGCCTTCTGTAAATGTTTCCACCAGCCCTTCACGCGATTCAACCCCTTCGACCAATCATTGCCGGAATCAATGGCAAGGACAGCAAGGCCATGGTAGTAGCCATCATGGTGCCGCGCTTGGCCATCTTCACCACGTCCAAACCACTCTCACCCACATCCCTGAGCATACCTATTGCAATAGACATGCACGCGGCTAGCGGGATTGCTAACGTAGATGCCACCAAGAAATACTGAAAAGGCATTCCAATCATGGCCGTCGCATAGTTCACAAACCACTTTGGGAAGAGCGGCGACACACCCAAGAACAACATGTAGCGAAACATGGAACCTTGAAACTTGTCCATCTCCTTCTGCAGCGTTGCCATCCTCTCTTTCGCGAACTGCAGCAAGATTTCTGGCCCGACGCAGGACATGATCAAGCCACTAGCCACAGATCTTGCCACTGACCCCCAAGAAGTGAGGAAGGAATAGCGCGGGAAGGGCTCAGCCCATTCGTCATACAAAGCACCGATGAGAATGGATAAGACCATGGAGGTCCCTGCACCAAATGGTCCAAAGACCTTGAATATCACATAGATACCCCAAATGCCGGCGGTCGTATGCCACCAGTTGTCCTTCTTGTACTCTCTAAGGCAGTTCCAGAGATTCAAAATGGATTATTGTGGTCCCTTCACCAATTTACCTCGCACCACGTCCATGGACGTTGGAACATCTCGGCACATTGCGCTCTGCCTCAGGGTGAGCGCCATGCTTTGTCTTCCAAGCTTGAGCCCACATGGAGGTACAGTCCGTATCAGAGTGCCCATCACTCGTACCAGGCAGTCCTCTTTCAAGAACTCCATGATGGCGAGTGCATGTTGGTCATGACCTTGGCGGGTGGGTAAATAGTGAGGGGAGTGTCTGGAGGAAACGTCTGTGTTGCACAACCGATGTCCCCTCCCCTCGACTGAGCTCAAAGCAAAAAAACGCATCGAGAGTGCTCTTGTCCTGAGCGCTGCATTCAATGCTGATGAGGTCCCCCAGGCAAGCGACTGAATCGAGGACATGGGACATCTGCAACAAAGGCGGTGTTTCAGTCATCATTGCACACACCGCAACGCATACAGCAATTGGATCAAGTCAACAAGGGGAACTAGGAAGCATCAGCAAGTGCAATTGTGTCCTTCATAAGGATCTATGGCTTTCCTGCTTGTACTAAGCATACATCCATACACATCACACTCACATCACCATACAACCAACCACAAGGAGGGGTACCCTTGGTACCCGGCCACCACCAAGGGGAAGCTGTCACTGGGAATCTCTGTGAGCTGGCGGCAGTCCGCTGTTATCCAATGAATGGATGGGCGATCTTGGCCTTGTTCAAAACTCAGATGGCTGGAGAGAATTTGCCCCCAAAGTTGTAGTGGATGTCATTTCATGTCATTTCCATCATGGTCTATCAGAATTCTGCAATAATCCATTGGGCCTTCAAAAGGATTCCAATAATTCCAAATACTGAGGATGACTATGGATATCCACATCTCCGCCATGGCTAAGTCTATGAAGTCAAAAAGCCCCTATGCTTGAGTGATGAGAATGACCTGCTTGTTTTAGTTTTTCTTGGCCCAAACAATCATCAGGTGATCAACCAATTTTGACAAATAGCTTAAGAGGAGAATATGTCTGAGTCTGACTAGAATACAGCCACAAAATCTTGGCTTCTCGCTTGTAAGTTGCAATGGATTTACTGATAAGATAAGTTGAGATGATGCTAATTTGAAATACTATGATCCAAGTGTATCGAAGTCCGATAGCCACTGGCAATTTCATGAAGTAAGTGTTAGCCATTTGGAACCACTACCACTTATCAAGTGCTAGAAATTTCGTTGCCTTCTTAATCTACTGTACATTTGCTATTACTTGTCGGCCATTTTGGAAGCACAGCTGTTTGCACCCCGACGATTTCGTTGTTCCATGTGCTCAGTCACCACCTCTGAGACATTCGCGGGAACTCCAAGAAGCATCCAAATCACCAAACGTCACTGACATTCGCTGACTATAAGTTCATCAAATGATCGGATTCAGGTCGCAGATTCGACATGTTGTATCAATTTGAATTTTTTCAGAACGTCCTAAACTTCACGGGACTTGATGCTCTGAGAACCTTTAGGCTGGTGAAGGATAGAGTCGTGTTTCTCAATTTGCGAAACCCCCCACTGCTAGCTGCACGCAAAGCTTAAGGCCACGTCTTTCGTCTTTCAGAATGTAATCGTCGTTGCATGAGTCAACGGCTGTTTTCAAGCAAGTATTGTAACTTCTTCTTTAGGTCAGCACAACTAGAAAAAAAGGCAACCACTAAATCCAACCTCAATTTACTGAAGCACCACACAGAAGCATACAAACATGCTAAATTTCACGAGGTCTGGGTTTTTTGGAGTTTTCTGATTTTCGGGTTTTAAGGGAAGCTAGAGTTTTGTTGTGTTGCAGCACGTGCTCCAATGTTTGAATAGCGCAGGATAAATCTTTAATTAGTGTGCCGAAAGATTTCTGAAACGAGTATCCGACCTGCTGCAAACCTGAGCCCTGGGGCCTTGACAAAACAGTCCAACAACATGTGGAGATAGTCAGGAAGAATATGGAAGAATCGGGAGACAGGTGGCAAAGAGAAGGCCGCGCAAAATCAAACAAAAAAAAAGGAAATCTGGAAAATCCCAAAATTAAAAAAATAATTCAAAATGAAACAGTAGGACTATTCTTCCATCTTCTTCCTGACTATCTCCACATGTTGTTGGAGTGTTTTGTCAAGGCCCCAGGGCTCAGGTTTGCAGCAGGTCGGATACTCGTTTCAGAAATCTTTCGGCACACTAATTAAAGATTTATCCTGCGCTATTCAAACATTGGAGCACGTGCTGCAACGCAACAAAACTCTAGCTTCCCTTAAAACCCGAAAATCAGAAAACTCCAAAAAACCCAGACCTCGTGAAATTTAGCATACAAACACAGGAAAAAAACACTTCCGATTGGTACCTGATTCCCACTCCCACTCCCAGGCCTGTGAGATGTCCACTGCGGTCTGGTTCTGATAGCCAGCATCGAACATCTCCTTTGTCTGGTTTCAAGGATTGCACTTTCAGTCGGGCAATCTTGAGAATTCTTCATTCTACCCCCCCAGAAGTTTAATATAGCCCCCGAAAAGTTGCCTTCCCAATAACCACCATTTTTCAGGGGCTATATTAAACTTCGGTGGTGTAAAATATTCAAAAATGGTATTACATGTGATACCGTTATACATACTTCAGGGTGAAAACATCCAAACCATGAAACTGTTTCACTAAGAACTGAGATGACTGATACGATTCTCCCCAACTCCTCAGGTAGTGGTGAGTTGCCATTGCCCAAATGCAGCACCTTTCGTTCAAGATCCCGAGCCAACAAGGGCTCCTGGACGCCGTTGGCAACAGTTTGTTGGGACAAATGTCATCATAAGTCTTTCAAATCCCTGCTGAAACTGGCAGGGATCTACATGAAGTGTAACGTTAGTAGTTGGAAATGGACTGGAAATGGGGGCTTTCAATCCTTTTGAAGGGTTCTGAGCCTTCTTCTGCTGATCTTGGAGATGTTTGAAGCATACCGAGAGGTAAGATATCAACACCGTACTATTATACAACAACGTGGATGGGTGAAGTTTGAAAAGAACGCCCAGCATCACCCAGCCCCGAACCCGCTCCAGGAGCCATTGCAGCTGCGTCCACCTCGGAAAGAGAGAAAACCACTGAAAGTGCCACAAACCAGGAAGTGTCACCCGAGGGATGGCCGGAGGTCTTCAAATGAAAGAATCAGTATATTCATGAACATTATGAACATTCAAAAACTCTAAAAGTGTTAAAACAATTCAACATCAGAACGACACCAGGTTTCTAAAGATCTTCCAATGGTTCATTAAACACACCCAAGATTCCTTTTGAGAAGAAGTTCTTTTCGTTTCTTTTCATCCATTCTTCTCCCATCAACCATGAGCAGCCATCGCAGCCCTCATCATTTTAAGCTTCAGCTCCACATGGCCAAGGGCACCACATGATTCGGTTGGACGTGGTAACGTTCCACCAATCGTTGCAATGCCTTGGCAGTTGGCAGCTCACCTGGTTGAATCCCAAGCTCCTGGGATTTTGGGAGCCAGCGGGTGAGAGAAACCCTGAGGAACTTGAGAAGATCTCCATACTTTGTTAGATTTTCAAAACACCTTTGTGATTTTTAGTTCCAATATCACCTACCCCTGTGTTTCAAGAGTTCTAATCATGACATTTTTTCCTCCAGGGAGGTCACACGGGCCCGATCCTGGTGATCAATACCACCGGCCACAAAGACCACAGGCACATTGGCCGCAGCGGCACCACACACATCGTGGAAAAACGAGTCGCCCACATGGGCGATGGCCAAGTCGTAGCCAAGGAGCCTGTAGGCCAACATGGACCAACGTGGAACTCTGTACAGAAAAAATGGCCTCCCCAAGCTGAACCTTCCATGTGCATCAAATCAATGAAGTCAATTGTTTTAATGGGGGAGAATGTGGGACAAGCAGCTGAAGGAATCTGCACAAAAGGGAACGCAGCAGTTGAAGGATTCTGATTAAACACATGCAAGTTGGAAACATATTTGGATAAACCCTTCCAAGCACATCCAACATTTTCACATGCACTTCTGGTAAGCAGCAGTTCAACCTTCCATCATCTTCTTTTGAGGCATCACCGAGATTCACGCGGGGTTTCCAACTCAATGAGGGAGCAGGAATCAATACAGGCCAAGCTGAAGCATCAATAATATTCACAAATATATAAATAGGGTACAAATATTCACATCAAAATCCCAAATTCAGTGAAACTTATTGGGCAGTGATGGTAGTAATGGAAACTATTATGATGATGATGATGATGATGATGATGATGATGATGATGATGATGATGATGATGATCCGAATCCAAATACTGCAAAACATGATAAAATGCAATGATATCAATGAAGCACACCCCCTGCATTTTGCAGCACCAATCTTGTGGGGACCTGCGTGCAGCTTCGAAGTGGGCTGCACCAGGCTTGCCATAGTAGGTGACGGCTCCACCCAATTCCTACATTCTCAACATCTTGAAACAGCAGGCAGTGCTGTCGATTTTGAAAGGGCTTTTACCACTCAACTCGGCACACTGCGACTTGATGGCGGTTCCCACCTCGTAGAATCGTGCTACGTGCCCTGGCTGAAAAGTCTCTTTGGCACCAGGTTTGGCTGGTGATCGAAAATCGGGGTTTGCACAAATCCTGAAGTGGCCGGATGAGCTATGGATGATTGGAATTGCTTGCACGGTTTTCGTTTCAAATGACACCCTCCAGGAAAGCCATGCAAAGAAAATATAGGCATCAATTTTGGTTGAACATGCATGAGGGCCTGCGCAACATGCATGTCTTGCCATCAGGGAACATAGGCAAGCTTCTTGCAATGGCTTTACAAAAAAGATCTCGGTACTGTTCCAGGTCGCCAGTTGTTTCGCAGTCAACGTGTTTCGTCGCGCTGCTGGTCCTGGTTGCTGGTGTTCTTTTTTGTGAAACTGGGAGGTGAAATTTGCTGCATCTGATGCTGGAGAACGCCTGCATCTTGGACATTATGCACAGGTATAGATGGCTCGATTCGTGAATTGCTGACGTATACCAGTACAGTAGAATTTCCTACAATTTTTGACTATATAATTTCAGTATATACATCTCTGAAGAAAAAAGAACCCCGTGAAAATTGTCTTTTGTATTCTTTTGTGTCTTTCAGGCTTGACCGTAAATCGTCCTGATGGTATTTGTCCCGCTGTTCAAAATGAAGTCAGCTTCTTGTACTTCAGGCGCAAGCTTCACGCCTGTGCCCTGTGACACATGGAGCTTCCAGTACCCCGCATATAGTGGTGGTGGCTGCGGGTAGCAGTAAACTGTAGCGCTAAACACGCTGATACACCAGTTCATCGCCCCAATAGGCATGTAACATAACATAAATAATTATCTGCAGTCGTATCTGATCTTGCCTGCACCATGCATGATCTCATGAAACTTGTCAATTTCTTTCACACATGCCAGGCTGAACAATGCTTACTTCATGTTCTAGAGAAACTTCCTGCACATCGATGACCACCCAAGAGTTACAACTACCCTCTGCATCTGACTATTGGACAGGTGATGGCAGGTATGATTTAGGGGATAGTCCTTCATCATCAATGTCATTCAATATGGATACTACACCCAAACGTGAAACTCAGTGCATTTCCCGAAACAACATATAAACTGCATGGGACGCTACGCATTCAGGAAGTCAGTGCAGTCAGTGCAAAAGATAGTAAAACAGCATGGCGACGCTATTCCAAACGTGTTATTATCTATGTGTTCAAACCATGATTTTTACCAGTTTATAAGTTCAAAACAGCATGGTGACGCATGGTAAAAAAAATCATAAAATTTATCAATAAGAAATTGCTAAACACAATGGGACGCACATCACTAGCATAGATATCAATCTTTCAACCAAACGATCCTATTCAATGCACATTGCTCGGAAATCGCTGCTTGGGAACATGCTTTTTGAAGGGGAAGTGAACGAGGTCTGGAACGAGGTAGTGAACGAGGTCACAAGGTACTCAAAGCTAGGACACCCCAGATCAACAGTTAAAAACACCTCTCCTTGGGAGATAGGCTCTTCTATCTGCATTGCTGTCAGTACAGAGCAGTACTGGAGTAGTACTTTGTAGTACAGAATAGTACTGGAGTAGTACTTTGTAGTACAGAGTAGTACTGGAGTAGTACTTTGTAGTACAGAGTAGTACTGGAGTAGTACTTTGTAGCACAGAGTAGTACTGGTGTAGTACGTTTTAGTACGGAGTAGTACTGGAGTAGTACGTTTTAGTACGGAGTAGTACTGCAGAAGTACTTTGTAGCACGGAGTCGTACTGGAGTAGCACTTGGTAGTACAGAGTAGTACTGGAGTAGTACGTGTTAGTACTTTGTAGTACAGAGTAGTACTGGAGTAGAACGTTGTAGTACGGAGTAGTACTGCAGAAGTACTTTGTAGCACGGAGTCGTACTGGAGTAGCACTTGGTAGTACAGAGTAGCAATGGAGTAGTACGTTGTAGTACTTTGTAGTACAGAGTAGTACTGGAGTAGAACGTTGTAGTATTTTGTAGTACTGGAGTAGCACTGGAGCCGTACTTTGTAGTACTGCAGAAGTAGTTGAGTAGTAGTGGAGTAGTACTTTGCAGTACAGAGTAGTACTGGAGTAGCAACCAACTACATTACTTCATCTCACCCATCAATACTTGATCAATATCCATCGTCATGTTAGTGCAGCACATCCCAAAATGCAAGAGTCTGTCCAGAAATTGCAAGGAACCGGAACCAGACACGTATTGGGCTGCAAAATGTCAAGATGGATTAAAAAGTCACACATGTCAATGCAACCAGAGGACACCAATCACCATTATACATTCATACATATTAGCTGCAAAATGTCGCAATGGATTGAAAACCAACATACAAAACACCACCTGGACGCAACATCGCATCGACTTCCCATATTAGTTTCCCCAAGCTAGGACGCATAATTTTTGAAAACGCATCGACTTTCACACTTGGGAGTATCATCATCATCATCATCATCATCATCATCATCATCATCATCATCATCATCATCATCATCATCATCATCATCATCATCATCATCATCATCATCATCATCATCATCATCATCATCATCATCATCATCATCCCTCCCATCCCCACCCACTGGTTCTTCAAGTGTTTGCTTTCAATCCCTTTAGGTTGTTCTCATCTTTGATGTGCCTTGTTTTTTCAACCTGCTACAACGTGGCGGTTCCCACTACGTTCCCCACACCTCCAAGTACTCGGTGACACCACTGCCATCGGCTTTTGCCAACCAAATGCAGCTCTTGCCATTCCACTTCTCGCTGGCCAAAATCTTCCAGGCCTGGAAAAGATGCGTGGATTGAAGTTCAATCCACCAAGGTTGAATCTAATCACAATGAATTTGACCATCTTATGCCCTCTCTTTCCTGATTTCTGCCACAACGACCGAACAGGAAGGAACAAATCAGCTGGCTCGTGTTGTCACTAAGTTGCTTCGTTTCGTTGCTCCATGCAACCTGCTAAACGGAAGTTTTTCCGACATTCATGAGCGTGTTTAAAAGACATTGGCCTGTCTAGCAACAAGGTACCGAATTGCCAATGTGTCGTCCTGCTGGTCTACTTTTGGCTTTCCAGGGAAATTGAGACATTCAATCCCCAGAGACTTTTTCATGCCCGACATCCCACAGTAACACTCGGATGCCTCCTCGCCAGAGGTAATTGCACCTTGAAAGGCTGAGGCTTCCAATCCAAACTTCGACAGCTCCTGCAATGGAGCTAACGCTTGTGAGCTACACCCACTTGGCGGCAGGGTCGTGTCACAAGTTCCACTGCTTTGTTTTAGGGGGCTTAATAATATGTTAAACCGTTAAACTCTTTCACACTTGATAGCCACCAGTCAAATCTGGTAGATGAAATAGAGCGTAGTAGAGGTCTCTCAGGTATCTACGGCTAGCCTCCAGTAGAGCAAGTCGCCTATCAGCACAAAAACAAGGAAGTAGGGTTGTAATCAGAAAAAACTGGAAGAGGTTTCAGTGCAATGTATATGAAGAGTCTGTAGAGCAAAAAAAGGGAGAAGCCATGTTGGGTCATGGATCTCTTCTGTGTTCTGTGTTCCGTGTGGGAATTTGGCTTAGCAGCTTCGCAGTTGTTCGACGTGAAACCAGCTTGACTGCAAGATCCTTGAAGATCTTTGGGTGGCCCGAAGAAGGCTCAATAGACCCAACTCATGTCTTGATATCAGTCCATCTTTTTTCTTTTTTCTTCTCTCTCTCTCTCTCTCTCTCTTGGCTATCCCTCAGTCCGTCTTGGCTATCCCTCAGTCCGTCTTGGCTAAGGGGATCTATCAGGGAATTCTATCTATCTAGATTAGGCTGGCCGCAACGAAAATCAATGAAAACCACAAAATCATGTCCCCATTCTGTACACCCCACTCATGACGCACATCTCATCACAACCAAAAGGACATGCCAACTGGGGACCAAGGTCAAGCACAGGTTGAATCAGTATTCTATCATATTCTATACAGTTCTGTGATATCCTTCCGTAGTCCCTCGTATTTTTAGATCCACTCTGAGCGTCACAGCACACCATCACATCATCACAGTATAAGCTCTGCAGATTCCGAGGCAGTTTCGCCTGTTGCAAAGTCTGCCGAAATCCTTTACCGAAGGTCAACTTTTGCAGGCTGTCGGGCAGACTCACCCTATCCAGGCTGCTATTAAACATATAGCCAAACGCTAACTCTTCAAGTCCAATGGGCCACTTCACTCCATCCAAACTCTGTTGGAATTCAAGGCCAAATTTCAAGCTCTGCAAATTCTGGGGCAATTTCACTTGTTCCAAATTCCGATTGAAGGAGTCGCCAAAGGTCAAGTGCTGAAGATTATCGGGTAATCTGACCTTCTCCAAGCTTTGATCGAATGAATAACCAAATGTCAGGCTTTGCAAAGTTGCAGGCAAGTCCACCTGTTCCAAAGTGTGATTGAATGAGTAGCCCAAAGTCAAGTTTTGAAGCTTGGGTAAGTCAAGTTGTTGAAGCCTTTGCTTAAAACTGAAGCCTAAGACCAGTTTCTGGAGATTACTGGGAAACTTCACTTGCTCCAAGCTCTGGTTGAAGTCTGTACCGAAGGTTAAGCTTTGGAGGCTGCTTGGGAAGGTCACACCTTGCAAGTTCTGTTTGAATCTCGGGCCGAAAGTCAAGCTTTGTAGATTCCTTGGCAGAATCATAGTCATTCCAGTGGAAGCCTCGCAAGATGGATGCCGGATGTCAAGGGTCAAGCTTTGAAGACTACTAGGCAAACTGCTCACATATTCCAAGTTTGGTTCATACCAAAGACCCAGATGTAGACTTTGCAGGTGCTCTGGGAAAGTGATATATCTCAACATCAAATTAGTAGTCGATCCAAATCTCAAGCTTTGCAACGTGGTAGGGAAGGTGACCTCTTCAAAGCTCTGCTCGAATTTGGCGCCTAAGGTCAGGCTTTGTAATCCACAAGGCCAAATAAGTTGATCCAAAGGTTGATTGAAACGATCACCTAGACTCAAGTCGCTGAGTTTTTGAGGTAAATGGTCCAAGTTTTGGTTGAAGCCATCTCCCAATTTCAAGCTTTGGAGCTCGGTTGGTAAAGTTACACCTTCCAAGCTTTGGTTGAAGGACCTTCCAAAGCTTAAAATCTTCAGACTGGTTGGCAACTTTACAGCTTGCAAAGTCTGATTGAAGGAGGAACCAAAGGTCAGGCTTTGTAGGCCACTTGGCAGGGTGATACCCTCCAAACTTTGATTAAAATCTACACCAAATGTCAGGCTCTGAATGCTGTTGGGCAATTTCACGCCCTGCAAACTCTGAGCGAAGCGGGCGCCAAATTTGAGGCAAGCAATGTCTGGAAGTATCACTTGACGCAGGGGCTGATTAAAGTCATTGCCAAATGTCAAGCTTTCAAGGTGCTTAGGCAAGCATACCTTCTCCAGGCTTTGATTAAATGACTGTCCCAGGATGAAGTTTTGGAGATGCTCCGGCAACTTCACTTGCGCCAAGGTCATATTGTAGGACTCGCCCAATGTCAAAGTCTGAAGGCTCTCAGGAAGACCCTTCCTGGTTGCACGGAACGGAAAGGAAATTGCACTGCATAGCAGCCCGCAACCAGGAGGTTTCAAACGTCAATATTTTGGAAGAATCATCTTAAGGATGAAGCTAAAAAACAGGGTTGATGGACAAACTCCTTCACGAGTCGATATTGCAAATATTCCGCCAAGTAGATATGAATATTGCATATTGTACTACGTTTCACACATTCCAGAATGGTGCTGGAATGTGTCGTACTTTGTTAGGACCACTTTTAGCTGATTGACAGTGATCAACAATGGATTAAACGAGAAAAGTTGATGAACATGCAGCAACCATCCTCAACCCCCTCCATTGGCTTTGTTTCAGCCTCGCAAGGTCCAAGATGCAATTGCTTCAGAGACTTAATGCCCTTGATGTGAGTGACTCCTTCCAATGCAAACTCGTCATCCGCCACTGGAGCACCTTTTAGAAAGCCTAAGGGACTCAAATGGACTCAGGTTCAACCATGGGGGTGGGACCCACATCTACACACAACACCTCGTGTGTAAGCTATTCAGTCCCAGCAGCTCCAAGCCTCCTTCAACTTGACAGGTGTGTAGACATAGGACACCACGCTTCTGCTCTCAAACCCCTGCTGCCGCAGTCCTTGACGCAAAAGCAGTGGCCGCGATCCATACTGCAAGGAGATACCTTGCAGCCAGGGAACTTGGGTTCCTGAATTGATGATCCACTCCACTCAATTATCTGGAGTAGAATCCTTGCGTTTCAGAGAAGAAATCATGCACCATTTCTCATCAGGATATCTGATTGCGTCCTATTCCAATGGTGTGCATGTGTTAATAAGTCACCAAACTACCTCTGCCAAATTGTCACTACAAGCAGTGGGTAGTACATAACCCGAACATTTCAACATAAGGTAATACAAACATCGTTGATTGTTCACATATTAAATATCTTAAATACCAAGTTGCCATAAATAACCAACAGTTCAACCCTTCCAACGCTTTTGATCCTGACATCCATTTGATGTTTTTTTCTGCCCGGTCACCCGCACCGCTCTTCGCTGGCACTCTCCCAGTGACCAACTTTCGTAGGTCGTAGCCCGTCTTGCAGCCCGGCAGTCGTAGCAAAAAGTCTCCAAGGGGCAAACAACGAAGCTTGGGGAAGTTGGATCGCAAAAGGAAAGGAGGAAAGGGTATTCATGTTGAATCTGATGAATTTCGAGATTTCAAAATGTATCTGAAGCCTCAGAAAAATTCACACCAAACAAAACATAAAGTGATTAACATTGATTAACTACATCAATTATGACGACCATCGCCTTTTTTTCCATCCTCATCACAAGGTACATGATTTTATTGGTTGGATCCTTGGACTCCCGTGGATACCGCCTTCGCCATCCAAGCCAACGACCTGAACCTCCAACACATCATCCATGGCGCCATGGTGAGGAATTGGGGGCCGGTCACTGCAGATCTCGTAAAGTTAAATGGTCTTATATTTGGAGCTATGTTAGGTTCTGAGCCGTGTTTTTTTTGGTGGTAAGGGCCCTATACACTGGAGGACAGCTTGCGCGCAAGCTTACGCGGGGGCCATTTTTTGTGGAAGGGTGCTTACGCGCGCTTTCGCGGGAAGCTTGCTTTCGCGAAATGCTTGCGCGAACGCTCTTGTTTTCAACTTCTTGAAACGAGAGTTGCCACATCTTCATGGCCACATCTTTCGCTTCATTGGCACATCTTCCTCTTCATGGGCAAATCTTCCCCTTCATGGGCACATCTTCCCCTTCATGGCCACATATTCCCCTTCATGGCTACATATTCCACTTCATTGGCACATCTTCCTCTTCATTGGCACATCTTCCTCTTCATCGGCACATCTTCCCCTTCATTGGCACCTCTTCCCCTTCATCGGCACATCTTCCCCTTCATGGGTACATCTTCCTTTTAAGGACACGTGGAGGGGGGCGTTGGCGGGACATGGTTTGCTTCCGCGAGAGCTTTCGCGAGGCTTTCGCCGGGATACGCGAGGGACCCTGAGAGAAAAATGCCCAATCAGATTCATGCCGCACTTGATCGCACTTGCATACTCTAAGCTTGCGCGGCGAAACCTCAAAGACTGATCCCAGATTTGCTTACGCAGATTGCTTACGCGAAGATTATCGTGAAGCTTCCGCGAGGTGCTTACGCGTGCCTACGCGAACCTGTAAATACCAATGTTTCCGCTTCCGCGGAGTCAACATGAGTTCCCCACACAAGAAGGTTCCTTCATTTCAAAAAAAAACGTGGCTCTATTGGAGATTAAAATTTGCTAGTTGCATGGAGTTATGATGCACTTCAATTTGCAGTTCTGTTCGCGTTGAGAAGCATATCAATTTGCCTGTGGAATTGAACTGATCTTGATTAATCATCCTCCACTTTTGAATGGTGACACTGACGTATCTCAAGAGAGCCCTGTGCATTTGCATCAAATCCGTTTTTGTACAGCAGCCAAACTCTTATGGTACAAATCCATGCAAATGCTGTGTACAAGCTTTGGTTCCTCCAGTCTTTGGTAATTTGAGGGTTGTGGCATGGCTGACCTCCAAGTGAGACTGGAACTGAAGCGAAATGAGGTATGTTTGTTTATAGGCATTTGCCCGCTCTAATCGCTTCCTTGCCAACAGCAGCTTCGGTCAGGTGGAAATCCCTGGTCCTTCAACGCCCATGCAGAGCGCTTTGAGGAATTGCCTCACTGATCATGATTGCGGCAAGCCCGGTTCGGCCATGATGATCCGAAAACACGTTACATCACTTTATATGATAATATATGTTATGTGTAAAAATGCAAGTATCACAGGTAATTCAAAAAATTGATAAACATTGCATAATATAGAGGTATGCATGTAAGAAAGAACTGCTACTACCACTGCGTCAAAAAATAGCAACTGACCCAGGCGACTGGGCCATGGGGTTTAGCAACTCTAGTGCCCATCATCAGCCGCCTTGATCCCCTGGCCCTTCGCCGAGATGCTCAAAATGACCAACTGTTTGTCCATCCTCAAGGCATTTCAGCTGCAAGAAATGTTTCTGGTGTATGATGTGCACAAAAAAACATGATACTTGGATAAATGCAAATCAAACTTGGCCCCAAACATAGTCCTTATAAGCATCCTTATAAGCATTATAAAACACACGCAGACAAAATGCCACTCTAACTTCAAGCTACCATTTCCACCTAGCAAATCATGTCATGCAACTGCCCTACCTCTTGAGTTTCTGTATGAGGTCCACAGCACCTGGCAAAGCCACGGCGCCATTGTGTAGCACTCCAAACCTCTGGTCTTTTGAATTGTTTGTCTTTCATGTTTGCCTTGGAAGCAGTTGTGCTTAGTAAAAAGACATGTATTGTAATTATTTGTAATTGGGAAACTTCCGAGTTGCAGAGATTCAAAAATCCTTACAAATAGTAATTACTAAGTTGGAAGAAAAAAGTAGATAACAAAAAGGAACAAAATAGTAGAAAGAACACTTCACATGACACAATTGGTGAAGGTGGAAATTGCAGCATTGCTTTTCGCAGCAGGGGCAGTGTCCCACTTCCATGTTTGGAAGTCTCGCACGAAATGCGTTTCTGAGAGACAGCCGCAGGACCGAATCCAGTATGTTTCAATAGACAATGTGTCTCCCAAGCCGGACAGATAAGCCCTGCGAACGAGCTGCCGCAAGATGACCATCTTATTTTTTGATTTTTGGTTGGACCATGCGGCAGGATCGGGGACGACTGGGGGACATTTCATGTGTTTTCTGTCACACGTGTTGCTCCGCGCCGGATCAACTTATGTTTTGCATCCCAGGGTTGTGCTGGATCAGTGTATTATTAGCGTTTAGCATCATTGAATCATGTGGTTGCGCAGGATCATTGTATCCTTCTTGTGTTTAGCATTGCATGGTTGGGCTGGATCGGCGTCCTCTAGAGGGAGAATTCCTATTGCGTTTTGCATTGTAAAAAGGGCTCGTGGTGTAAAGGGCTTGTGGTGGTAAAGGCCCATGGTGTAAAAGTCCTCTGGTGCAAAAGCTTTTGGCATCACCTCCCAAACCCTACCTTAATAGGAGAATAAGACAGAGGGCGTCACCTACATCATCAAGCTCAGTTGGAACTCAACCAGGAAAAGGCCACTTCCAGTTGCTGCGGTTTTACTCAAGGCTTAGCTGAGCCAAAGGAAACAACTTAGGACAAATTGGTGTGGCCCCTAGGAAGATAAATGGCAGTTGCAGCACTCGGAGATGGTCGGACATGAGCACGCCGGATAAGCTAGCCCGGAGTGAAAGATGCGAAAGTACAGAGAAGCGATTCCATAGGCAAACTCTATCCTTTCACTTATAGAACTTACAGAAATATAGACCACCTTTGCTCTGAAACTTCCGCCCACGGCTTAGCCGGGTAATTACCACTCGTAGATCACACAAGTGCTTAGAGCCTAGAGATAGGTATTTTCCAAGCTTGCTCGTAGAAGAGACGAACTGCAGTATAAGCACCAAGTGCATCACTCTTGACAAATTCATGTTTCATCAATCACCCGCAAAAATAGATAATCCACTGTGGTGCATACCATGTGGCCCTGAAAGCAAGCTTGAACAAATCCATTTCTCTTTTCATAATCTTATCATCTTAGTTGGTGGAAACATGAGCGCACCCGCAAGGACCGTACCATGAGGTACAAACTGCTTGGAACCCAATGTCAATAACAAACAAATTTGAGGGAGGACCAACGGCACACCCACACATAGTGCACACCATATTCTACGTCTCTGCAGTAGCGATATTTGCAACCATGTTTTTTCTATTCACATATGCCCAGACTAGTGACTAGTCCTACTTTCTTTTGTTCGCACGCCTTGTCTTTTAAACTACCACCAGGAGCTGAAGTAAGACCGGCTGAGTTGAAAGCTTTACAAAACGAACCTCTCTGTATCCCTGGACGAGGCGCAAATCAAAAATGAATCCATCATAGCCTAAGGCAAAATGCGTGCCAAATTTGCATCCATGAATCCATGAACCAAACAGCACATAGCACACATAGCTCTCTTTGGAGAAAACTCTTGTGGGGATGACAACTGCTGGGTTTTTAGGTCTAGTGCCTCAAACGGCCAGCCAAGTTGCGTGAAGCCAGCTGTTCCCAGGTAGTTCCTTCCAAGGATTCCATGGCGCCACAGTGGAGAACCTCCATGGTTCTCCGTGGTTTTTCAAGAATTGTTAACTTGTACTGTTCAGTTTTAGATGTTCAATTTCTTTGACTACCCTTTAAACAAAGCAAACACACCCATAAGCCCAGATTATCTATCTAATCATATCCAATCGACACCCCAAAAATTCAGCATAGTAGAAACAATGCACACGCATCGCTTATTGTCGTAATCACCAAGCACTTCGACTGCTGCAATGTGCAAAGGCGTAGCTCCATCATGTGTTGACTTTTCCTTATCTAAACCAGCTTCAGTCAAGAAGCGAACCACTTGATGACACATGCAACATTGAAGTTGATGAATTGGCATTCATTGGGTCCTACCAAAATGCTAGTGCCCGCTAGCATTCTCAGGCTTTTTTTACAACAGCTCCCTTACATCCTCTTTCACTTCCCACTGCCTGTTAGTAGGTAGGGGATGGTAGGGGGGTAATCTCAGGGATCGAATATAGAATGATCTCTTGAACCAATGTGCTACAACGACAACGTGAAGCTTCGCATGAAAGCTCTCCAGACAGCTGGGCCATCGACATCGCCAAAAACACTGGCAACCCCTAGCTAGCGATCTACTTGCTACGGTCAGATAGAAGTTGATGGGGGTTGCAAGCTACCCACAAACCAAGGATCATTCAATTGCTATCATACACGGTTTGCCTCGTTATTGATCACTGCACCCAGTCCAAACCCTAAACCTTCAACCCTCCTATGCAAATCTTTCACTACTCACAGGAGTTCAACAGTGTCAAGTATGGTGCATTCTGAACTCTGTATCATATCAAAGAATTCTAATTTACTGTCTTCCTACTATGACTTTGTATCCCTAAATGATTCCACTTGAAGTCATCGCAGGCCATGAGTTCGATCTGGTACAACGGATACGGCCGTATCCCTTCAGTTAAATCTATCATCCCCACCAGAAATATCATGGCTTTACTACCAATAAACGCCTGACATAAGCTCAGTTTGGGAGAGACCCTCAACTGTCAAAGTATCACTTCACTTGTGGATAGGGGAAGGTTGCCGACAATACTTTCCAAGTGAAGAGGGAAATTTCTGCTACAGCAACCCATGCAATCAAAAAGTAGCAGGTAGCCTGAACATGAACATGCCTGAATCACTGAACTGCATGGTGTTTCCTGCCAGTTTGACTGATGTTGCTGACTTTCTGAGAGGTTCGCCCTACCAGCCAATCATAGACATCCTGTTCGACATTGAATGCAACTGGCATATCGCCAATGGAACATAACAAGTTCAAATACAAAATATAAAAGGCAGCTACTAGGCAGCATCACGCGTGATCTTTTTATTATCAAATATTTACAGTACTTTCAAAAACCAATCGCTGCCTTGGTCCCCCAAGATATTGTAGACATAAAGGCCATTCGCAGTCCTCGCCATCTTCAGCTGCTTTCACATAGTGCTCCTGCCACGGAAGCAGCTCGACACTTCGTTGCCATATGCCGACATGAAACAAAAACACCCGGTGCCCAACCCAGTGGATATCTTGTCTCACCTCGTCCAAATATGGGGATGATCACTTTCAAAGGTGACTTTCACTACTCTCCCCTGCCCGCTCATCTGCTTACAGCAAAACTCCAAGCTTCTTGTCTTATTTCATGGTGCAGCTACCAGCTCCCATGGTGTCTAGCATCCATGAACTGGATGGTTCGTTGATATGGGGGGTTCCCAGCCTCCTGTCATCCGTCCGTTTCTGTGATGTTCTCACCTCTTCCACAATGCGCTATACTATATCATCTGATCATGATTCCAAATGGAATACTTGCAGTATCTAGTGATCAGCTTGCTTTGAAAACACATCATTCAACTCGAAGAATCCATATTTTCATATGCAAATGAGTTTACTGTAACTCAAGCAACCCGAACATCTCTGAGATGACCACCTCCCTGAAACCTGACCCATGCGCCTCCCAGTAAGACCCTGCGCCAAAGTCAGGAAATTCCTAGCGCGGGCTTGCCAGAATCAAATGCAAAGGATGGGCTGTCACCCTCATGAGTGAACATGACAGCTGTCTGCTTATTTGACAGGAGATTTCCTTCCCACAAGGTTGTACACAGCTGCTCCCCAGCACACTACAAAAGTGCTTGAAATCGTTTGTTTGATGTCTTTGCGACTATATATATATATAGTGTATGTAGATGCTTCATATCAAGCATGCCCAAAAGAAATGTATGATTGTGATCCAGTACAAGTCTAAGAATCAAATGCCTGTAGTAACATTGGACACCCTCTCTCTTTGCAACAGTGTTTACCTACCATGAACACCAACGGTCACCATTTCCTTTGCCTCAAGGCTTGGTTGTTTCTGAGCCCCTGAACTCTCCTCCACTTGACCTGCATCTTGCTTTTCACCTGTTCGCCCGACTGCAAAGTAAGGTAGGCGGATGATGGTTCATTTAATGGGCCGGGTTTTCAGCGATATGGAAGCAGTTAGGCCAACTGGATCCAACTGGTATCAAAGACCATGGCAAGGATATCCTGGGAGTGTTTTCTTCTCCAAAAATTTGCAAGGCCCTATCTGTGAAAATCCTAGGATTCGTCCACATGGGGGCCTGCTAGCGTTTCATGCATCTGTTGGATACTTTGTGGGCGCCCAGGCAAAAATGACCCTTCCAATGGTCCACTAAACCACCCATGTTTATGCTTGTGTTTGTTTCCTGCGAAAGCATTGCTGTTTGTTTGCTGGGGAAGCATTGCTGCATCATCCGTGGGGCAACTGTGAGTCTCCAGGGACCTGTGGATGCCATGAAGGCGGCAAATCATGGTGACTGGGTCAACTCAAGAAACAACAAATTTCAGAACAACAAGGCCCAGCTGGCTCACATGTTTTACATTGGATATGTGCTCATGAATTTCATGAATATCTCGACTCATGCAGATTCTAGATATTCATGTTTATATGTTCAGTCTAGTGTTTAGACTTAATTTAGGCCAACATTATCGACATTATATATATATATATACAGTCCTATGAGAGCCTGTATCATCCTATACCCACATGTGTTGCATATTTCCAGGGCATGAATGAATGGTCTGAAGTCACTTCAACCTGAGCCATGATTGTGTCCAGCGGCTCATCGATTGCATGATGAAGCTGCACATCGGTACAGTACCAAGAAGTAGCAACTTTGAAATCTCGACTGGCCATGGGACGGCAAGCTTTTTGCAAAGATGTTTTCATCCATTATTTTTCTGATTTTAATATCCGGTTCCTTCCAGCTATGAACCATATCTAACGCCATCAATGATCCGAAAAAGCAGCGCACGCCACAAGCCGGCTTTTTCTTGCAATCGACACTTTGGGCAGCATAGCCTTCGTCAAAAAGCACATCCGTCAATGTACCAATGTCTGAGGGGATCTCCGACAAGAACCTTAGGGACGCTGCTGTTCAAAGGGGCGAACTCACTGTCGAACATGATCCGTATCTTCCGGTCTCTTGATGGGATCTCCGTGTTGGGCAGCTCTTTTTGTCTTTGCGGGGATGACCACTTTCACTATTCACCCCTTTTTAGGCAAAGGGCCGACAGTCGACAGTGGTTGATTCTAATTCTTTTTGTTGACTATACTCCTGTCAAAAACATGGCTTGCCAGGTTGATTTCACCTTGCGACCTATTTTGATACAAAAGCTGCATAATGAAACAAAGATCCACTCTCCAACAGCTTTTCGTCTGCTTGCAATCATGGCGCGCCCGGCCGTCCGCCACGCGTAGGGTCGCCACATGCGGGGTCACCCCCTCTTTTAGCAGCAGTGACACCTGCGGCAAGTAATTGTTTATGGAGGGGTGCAGTCAATCATTCACGCATTTCGACTTTTAGATTGTATTTGGAAAGGCACATGATGCGACGACTTTTCAGCTTCAGTAGAGTAGGAAAATACCATCCAACCTTCTTCAAACAAGAATGATTCACAAACATAATGTGCATAGTACTTCACTCACAGACTTCGAAATACCTGAAGGTGAAATATGGATTTGCATAAGTCCGGGTTTCTCTTTTGTTTCCTTTACTTTTGGTGAGGACATCCGTCAGTCGAATTTGACCAGGTGACAAATAAGATTCGCTTCAATATTTTTCGAAACTTGAATCAGCTTGATGTCGTCAAGTAGAAAATGTGATCCACTTTACTTGCAAGCCTTTTTGAAAATTCATCAAGTTCATCCTCTTGCACAAATATGATACATATATAAATATATATAGATGTCAGAATATATGCCAAAGTAGATCAAAGGTAGTATATATAAATATATCGATTTAGGTAGTATATATATATATATATATAGATAACAAATATTTCCCTTCACAATTTACCTGAATCATGGATGATTCTGCAGCATCTCGCCTGGTAGAGGCCGTCGCCTGGGATCTGATTCGCTGGCTCCAGCAACTCTGTAGCAGCACGGTGGCGCCACAGCACACGGTGAGGACGACCTGAACGAATCTGAACGATGGAACGATGGAACATGGTAGAAGACTTGATTTTTTCCTGATTCTATATATTTCTACATCATGTAATTCCACATTCTGTAATTGCACCTAGATCTTTTCCAGGATAACATTTCCATAGATTTCTGTGGCATGCCTTATGACTCTTATGACTTAAGACTTCAGCGAAGGAGTTGATTTCGTGCTTTCTGAATTCTCCGTCTGTGACGGAATCAGCTGCGAACAACAGCTGGAACATCGACAATGCAACATGGGCCCATATAGGGAGGAATTGTACATGGAACACGTCACGATTAAACAAATAGGATCTGATGTATCAAGTCAATCATAATTCCAACTTGAATGTAGAATATATCTAGGTAATAAATGATATCATTTTCATGGCTTACATAAACTAATTATATGATACATGTCCAAAATTACCCAACATTAATGTACAAACACATATTATGTACAGTGTACAGTTTGACACAGTAGACTGGATGGAGTGCATCTCCAGAACTGCGGCCCCACTCATCTGGAACACTGTCAAGGCACCAAGAATCGCAGCAGCATCTTTTACCTTGCCATCTCGCAACATCTCCCGCAGTCGCGTGGAACTGATGATGCCACCACTGCATTGCCTGGGTTTTTTGTCACCAGCAAACACTGCAAACCTCTTTGATTGGATAGGCTTCAAGATTCTCAAGGTTTTTTGGACGGGCACATTACCATGTCAATGTGGCAACCAGCTTTGTAGTGAAAGTTCAACCGCCTGCGTTTCATCGTACTTGGACAAGCTGCAAAGGTGCGATGATGACAGGGATTCCTCGATTCCTTGGATGGAGCTGCGGGCCCGCCACAAGACCCAAGCAGTATTTACTAGAATTTGAGGCGAGGCTTCACTATCCAAATAATCTCAACAGATCCAGCAAATCAAAGCTTTTTCACTTGAGTGTTGGGAACTAACAGCACCCAATGCATTTCGGCCATTTCAGGCAAGATTCTTTCCAAGTTCCTTCAACATGTTTGCATCTCCCGCTGCTTTGTAGCCGAAGCGGAAGTTCTCTCCGCACACGGCGCCAGAGGCGCCAAGGACATCCACCAAGAAGTCAACAAAGTCTTTGGGTGAAAGATTTCTCACCTAGGCCGAGACTGCTTCCTGGTGCAACCTGTGGAACCTCTGAGAAGAACCCCATTCGAGTCTGGAGACTTTTTTTTCTCGTTTTTTCACACACATGGGTCGCTGCTGCCTATCCTAAGTGCCCCAAACTTCCCAAACTCCCGGACTGCTCAAGGTGCAAATGTCCATACGATATTCAAATGGTCAAACCCACACCATTTCTGTCCCTTAAGTGCCCTAAACTTAATGACTTAATCCCTACAAGTCCTACTTACCCCTTCATTTCACCTTCTGGAACATGTCCAAGCCCAACACAAGAGGTTTTGTCCGCACCTCCACAAAGGGCAACACCCGTTCCGTGGCACCAATGGATTTCAAGACTTCTTGGCGATGTTCTGGTGCCACTAAAGGATGGCGTGCTGGCCAACCTCCAAACAAGTTTTGTGAATGAGCGACAGGGTTGGAGCTGAATCCACCCAAATATCCACCTTCCGAGTTTCGGCTCGGAATGTGGGTTTCTTGATGTTTCTCTGTTTCACATTCCATAGGTCAGTCTGTTCGTCCGGTCTCTCAAAGGGAAAAATAATGGTATGAAATATAGAAGCCCTGAGATGCTCTTTAAGGCGGGAAGAATTGAAGCTTGAATTTTACTTTGCTAGCTCTTGGGGACAATTTGTGCAAATGCTTCAGTCTATCTTGAACCGGGCATAGACTGCAGCGAATGTGCAGAACAAGTTCGAAGCAGCTTTTATTTTGCTATGTCACTCACGTCACGACCTCCAAATCATGAACCAAGGACAGGGTCCTTGACAGGCTAACACCTGTCATCACAGTGACTGGTTGACTTGCCATGGCTTCCGCATGCTTGAAGCCGCTCAGCGTCCGTTACCCGTTACCCCTTCGGCTTTAATCCGAGGGGCCAAAAACTTCCGCCATGCCACTGAAAGACACCATGCACGGCTCCTTGACAGGGTGGTCGTGAAGGGTTTATCCAACATTGCGGATCATGAGGGGCAATATTTAAGGAGAGTCAGAAGTTCTCCATCTCTATCCGCTGTCAAACAACTCATTGTCAGCCCAGGCTCCATCTGCAGATCTTCCCTTGCACGTTGTGCAAGGGAAGCGTGGCCCAAATGCAAGGCATCAAACTTTCCCAGGCAGGTTGCGCAGTTCTTGGATAAGGTCTGGAAGGCACCTGCAAGGAAAAAGCTCATGCATGCTGCTACCCCCAAACCAATGACAACATGACATGATGTGGAAAATTCCTCAGAACAACACCACCATTCACCACCCTTCCCCATGCTTCACTTGACTTCCAAGAGCTTCTTCCGAGAGGTAGTGGCTAGCACTTGGAATTACAGCACACGTGACGAAAAGCTGGTTTTTCAACTCAAATCTGTCAGGCTAAGTTCAAGTTGCTCCACCTTCGCCTGGAACGCCCAGGGATGTCTCAGCCACCAGCGCGCCCAAAGCCATAGATGCAAGCGTAGAGCGCCGTCGTTGCCAGCCCATTGCGAAGGACGAGTCAATGGAATGGTTTCTATAAACGTTGGACGTTTGGCTTTGGTTTCAAACAACTTCTGCTTCTTCACAATCTAACAAAAAAAGCCAGAAACGCTACGCACGGCGGTGGCACACTCAAATCTTTAGGTGCTGAATAATTCTAGACCCGCCGGCCGCTGCCAGCATCGTAGAATCAACAATGAATTAACGAAGCATCAGGGTGTAACAAAGCCGTAGTGCACACATACAAGCGGCTTTGTTGCATAAGCAGCAGGGAAAAAGGCAAGCTTCGGCCATCTAATCAATCAAGCACATGGCATTTCTTGAGATGCAACTAGATTTCCATTCCATTGAACAACGAAAGCAGCTGGGTAAAAAGACTTGAAAACACATCTTAAAATTCTTAAAACATTATTCAATCTAGTAATTTATTTGCCTATGCTTACTCATCATTCTCGATATTTCGGAAAGAACATTTTAACCGCATATAATACAGACCCATCTTCTCTTGCAAAGAAGACAGGGATTGCACAATCAGAATCTACAAAAAAACAAAGAACATCATAATTGGATGTCCGATCTTCGGGCGGCATAAGCTTCATCAACGCATCACTGCGCATCACTCTTTTGAAAGATATTCTATGAAGGTCTCACTCAAACTTCCACTCCACGTCATCATGTGATGTTGTTGATCCTCTATATTGATCTGCAGTCATATTTGGTCGCATCTCCGGGTGTATGCTAGTCGTTTGCAATGCGTGAGAGATATGATGTTCGATAAGTAGGTCAGTTGAATGCAAGCAAATGCAACTGGATATGGACAGCAAATTGACCGGCCGCAAACCACAATTTTATGCCACGCAATGTTCGCGCAGCACTTCATTGCAGTGGCCTGACTTAGGCATAGAAATCGACAGAGTCGTAGTATCTCACTCGCTTTTCTGGGAAGCCACTGCAACGGAAAGTAGAAATCTGCAAGGATTCGTTGGGTACTGGAGACAAGAGTTGGCCGAAACTAGACTGCTGGAGTCTTCGAATCAGAAAAACGACATCTGAGCTCCCAAACGTGTTCGCTGCCTTGTCCACACTGGGCTTTCCCTTGAAGGAGAAACCTACAGGGACAGCGTGGACATCCTACACTGAAAGGCCTGAAAACATCATGTGAACGCGGCCTCACAATTACTGTACCCAGTAGCCAGTACTACTCCACAATTTGGCGCAGAAAATTGTGAGAACCATTTTTTTTGGACTCACTTAGTGAGACCATCGAAACCATGTCTGCAGCAGGTTTATGTATTCATCAACAGTGCCATCCTGTACCATTCTCCGTGGTATATCACACCTGGGCTGGTTCTTTGGACAGCCACACTGGCGCCTGGGAAGCGTGGCTAAGGCTGGATTTCCACCAAACATCGCCAAAATGTTGGCCCGATCGTTGGAACAAAAACAACAGGTTCCTGAATGTCGGGATGATCTTCGGATTTTTCAAGCCGGAGACCATGTGTCAAATGCTTGAAGTGAAGGGATTCAACGATGATTTGTCTAACGTCCTGAATAGTGTATATATAGATGATTGCACTCCTTTAAACGAGAATTCCGAGTGTCTGGCAACCCTAACCAGAAGTGGGACAGGAGATGGGAGCAACTGTCCCGCAAGGTTTGGAAGATTCAACATCATTATGCAAGGCACTCAAAATAGCAGATGTATGCAAATGTACAAAACAACATGCGAACAACTTATTTGGGGACACATTGTCAGCTTGACATCCCTTGTGGATCCTTGTGGTTGTAGTGGTTGTTGATCTATTTTGCAGGCCATGGATACATGGAGAAGTACCTTCCAACACCAAAACTTCATCGGCTGTGCCACAGCTTTGGAGAGCTCCAAGGGCTCTGGCAGTACAGGGCCATTTGCACACAGCTGTCCACATCTGCCTGAGGCGCATCAACTTTCATCAACTTTGAGGAATGGTAAGTCATTTCCAATTGGGTCATTGGCCTTGATGCAGTATCTTGATCTCCCTGATCTCCCCTTCTCCATCTACTCCATCTACGCCCGCACAGCTTTGTTTCACTCCAGGTGTTCCTAATCTCTCAGTGAAAGCTCGTCCACACCATCCAGCCTCGTGCATCAGGCCGTACAAAAAGCCACCTGCATCCCAATGGCTGAGTGTCATCGATAGCACTGCAGTATCAATAGGTGCAACCTTCATCAAATCGATATTCGTCTTGGTGAGCCAAGGTTCATCTGCATTTGGCTGATTGTGGTAAAACACGAATTCATTCAAAAACACCCTGTCATGTAAGCCTCTAACCTCTGGGCCTAGCCACGAGGCATCCTGATCCAGTGCATGTTCCCTGTATTTTCCTCTCGTGTTCTGGACTCTAGTCTTGCCAAGATCAGGTTGGCATATAGAATCCAATCCAAGCCAAGTTATGCCTCCTGACATGGAACATTCGCTTAAAAAAATTACACATTTAGATATCATCTGATAACTACGAAATGATAAAAAGGTATCAATATTTAAGAGTGTAAAAATGAAAATATGATCATGTCACCATCTGTCGAAAACTCTGCTTCAGCCCATGATGGTCCCTCCCGACTCACCTGCGAAGGCATCGCCGGCGCCGTCCTTGCGCACGAAACTGCGACTACGGACCTTGGGTCAAATGGTCGCAAATGAAGACAGCAAATGGAATGAAAGGATGGACGTGTGGTAGATTTTTTGGGCCAAAGAAATGCTTCAAATATCTTTGGATCAACATCTTGGGTTTTGCTATTTTCACAGGCTTCTTTCATCATCTGCCAACATTTTAGGCTATAAGATATATATATATATAAATGGATATATGGATATGTGTAAAATGGACTAGTAAAGTAGTAGTAGTAGTAGTAGTAGTAGTAGTAGTAGTAGTAGTAGTAGTAGTAGTAGTAGTAGTAGTAGGTAGTAGA